>OMOT01043209.1:10520-21353 GCA_900312575.1 Acanthochaenus luetkenii | reverse complement strand
TCCACTGAGTAAGATAAGAAAAACATATTCATGACCCAGTAAGTTTTTCTTCTGTGTAAAGAGAACATCATATCTATGTCCCAGTCAGTATATTCTCTTTATCTATGAAACATCCGGACCCTTGCGGAACACGTCCAGCAGATGTCGTCAGCACATTCGTGGAAATGATCCGTCACCCATGCACCAGAAGACAGGACAGAATGTAATCTGATATCTCAGAGAACTTTCCTGACGTAGCCCAAAAATGCGTACGAAGATGAACCATCATGATTGGACTACAACAGCGTCCATCAAGTGACAAGGAAGGCGGGACTAACTCCATACTCCAATGAGAAGCTCACAAAGTGAGCTCCAGCCAATGACATTCATCTACTGTTTTTTCTATATAAACTCTGTGATGTCGATGCAGAGTGTCTTTCTTCCTTACTGCGTTTTGGAAGAGACCCGTACGTACGATTCTTATTTCATGTCGATTTCTCATTGAACCCTTACTGCGATTGGCAGTAATAATCTAAACAGCTCTAAGGTCTGATCCTTCTCTCCCTTTTACTTCAAACGAACAATATTGACACATGTTATGCCTACATTACATAAATGAAATATAGTGTCAGACAATGATATGCAAACTGAAAAATAAACGAGTTCTGTTAAATATATACTGTTCGTTTTTATTTCTGAAATGTATTAGAAGTTTGGAAATAGACTAGTATGAAAATGATGAATCCTAGGGGACTAGGCTCTATGCCTGCTGTAATGATAATCTGACGTGCTGACCGCCCCACCTAGCGGAAAGGTCACGACACGCCACTGTATCTGCTTACTGTAGGGACACAGGAATCTTTTACTTCTAGGGCGTTGGTCTTTTCACTCTTTACTATCGGTTCCATCTAATGTTGGTCATCTTGGAAATCAAGTTTCCTCAACCTGCCGTACATATTCCTGAACTCGCTCCATAAACGACATTGTTAAATACTGAGAACACATTTGATTCCAGTTCCTCATGTTTCAAAGAAAACCATCATCCCAACATCACTATAGATAAAAGTACAGGGTGCACTTTTCAGGAAGTAACTCCAAAGTCCAATGTCTTCATTGAGAGAGAGCGAGAGCGAGAACAAGATCTGCTTTCCTCCAACAGATGGTGGTATTAGTCTGCCATGTTCATTGGGAGGAAACCAATGAAGATCACTGTTTGGCCCGACTGTATCAGCATTTCGAAATAAAACCTGACAGATTAAACAGTGAAGTACCGGTAAGTGATGTTGATACTGACTAGACAACACTGAACTGGTTCAATGGATTAGATTTTGAGTCCATGTCTGTCACAGACATCTGAAGTACTTTGTAAAACATAGAAATGTGTGGGACCAATTATTTACTTTAACGTAAATTAATTTGGTTCAAACCCGTGTTGGCAAGCACCCTGCTGAAGTGTCCTTGAGCCAGCTCCAGGGCTGCTGCTCTGTAGCTGAACCCTGACCTCCCTCTGAAGAAAAGAGAATTTCCCTACAGTAATCAATAGTAGCCTACCACATTAGTCATGATCACTATTAATATCCTGCCTTTATGTCAAAAAACTTTGCCTTACTTATATACGTCTTTGAACTAAGTTATGTAATTCTAAATAAACACAATAAAATCAGAGGCAAGGATTTTACATGCAAATACTTTTATTTATGAATAGTCTGCAGTATTGTACAATAATAACACACTTGTCTCTATTTATGATCATTCTTAATGATCATGCCAAATGTGCCCTCAAAAATGGCTCCCTTTTCACAATAATCTAAAAATACCATGTTCTGTTTTAAATATGTGGCATAACTTTTGAAAATAAAATATGCATTATATGAAATATAACAGTTGTTTATTGGATAGACTATATATATATAGTACCAAATGCAATTATATGCAAATACACCTTTTTCTCTGTAACGTCTTACGCATTTCATGCACAACAAAAAAAGGAGGATGCTGGCGCATACAAAGAAAGCTGTACAGACTTCGGTATGAAAATAGAAAATATCAAAGCAAGATGTGCACCAATATATGTCTGTCTATATGTTACAAATAACTTGCAGTACAAAAAGATCTATGACAATGACCACATAACATTAGTCTACCTGGAACACAGAGGTACAGGTAAAAGGACAATGACAAACCTCGTATCGAACTTTCACTGATGAACTCAAGTCAAAGCCACTTTCAGCAGGTCCAGAACCAGATCCAACAAGTTCAACATCAAATATAGGTGGATCAAGGGGGTTAAAGACAACAGCAAAGTGACATGGTCAAACAAACAAATCCTATGTTGAAAACCCAGTTTTAGCTTTGAATTTGGCACTAAACCCAGTTAATATTGTTCAATGCATAGCACAGTTATGTTTGGTATGTTATTCAACCTTCTTGTACCACTACCCAATAAGTGAAGAGTGTGTAAACCAATTGTCAGTTATGTTCTCGACTTATAAAGCATTGATATGTCAAAAGTTACATTAAATTATTGAACACCTTCAGATACATAATAAGTATTCCAACAGCAATGTTCTGTACAGCATCAATATTAAGCATCTTTAGCTTAATATTTAGTATTATTGCCAAAATAACGCCAAATGTTTTTAGTCATAAAAGTAAAATGGATTACCGATGTCCAGTTTAAATGAGTAAAATTAAGATTTGTACACCAAAAGTACTGTATGTTACACACAAATGAGCTTTTCTACAGAAACAGTAGTGTGTACAAGGCACACTGCGATCAATCTAGCTACATCTATCATTTCTTGCAAAAAAAGCACTTCTGAAATTATATATTTTCACACGTAAATGGACGTGAGCAAAGGAAACTACATGGTTAAATATAAACTTCTGTTAATGCCATAAAATATATATTTTCTTTTTGTACAGTATGAGGACTGATTAACAAAAATAAACACATTTGCTAAATCTGATATTTCTGATACACGTTGCGATCGCTGATGCTGAGAGAATACCGGGAGGCTGGAGAGTTGGGTGGGAATAACACTGAGAACATAACAGACCAAGTGTCATCTCTGGGTACTTGGAGATTATCAGGTGCTCACAAGTAACACAAAGCCAGTAATCTTAGTAGTGCAACTTCCCTAACACTTCTTAAAGCAGGCGTTTAAATGAGATCGGCTCCTTGCACTGGAGACTTACTGCTACTCCAAACATTTGTCTCGAAAGCCCTGTACAACAATATTGCTCTTAAGTGAAACTATTCAAGGACCACAGTGTTTCTCATTCCAATCCAGGCTCTCTAAGTACATTCTCTATCACACAAGTATAAGAATAAATAGCAGGGGTTTTCGTTATTGGTAACACACCCCAAAACTACACTTCCAAAAACCTAGTCTTTTCTTAACATAGATAAGAAAATATACATTTCTTCAGCATTTAAATGTCTTAAATCCGTTTCTTAATAAAATCTTATACTTCTTATTTACATTTGGTGTAGGTTAACACTGATTGTAATGCAATACTGTTTTCTTATTTTGTTTTTCTATTACATTTATTTTGTTTGAAGAGCAGAAGCACTTTTACATTCATATTTAAACACCAAATCTCAAGAGCCCAAGTGCAGAGGGGAACAATGGCATGCATTTTTCCAAAAAGCAAAAGAAGACAACTTTAAAAAGGAGGAAGATCACTTGTTTGAGCAAATCAACTTTTGAGAGGTGGAGAGAATATAAAGAGGATGAGGGTGAGGAGGTTTAAAAGGAGTGAATGCCTGGTTGTAAAAATACTCTCGCAGTACCAGGACAGTCACTTTTGCAGTGTATTGTCTAACAACATTGGGGGTCACAGCTGGCTAAGCCGTGTGGTGAGATGGAAGCTTTGTTGTTGGGAAAAGCCGTTAATGTGAAAAAGCCAGATTTCCACAGTGGTGAAGGCAACGTCAGAGGTTACACCCTCTCCACTCGACTGGGGTCGTATGAGTCTAATGAGAAAGGAGAGGTAAGAAGAGATAAGGACACAATCAAAAAATAGTCATAATTATATTATTTCCTCTTAGAAACTTGGAAATGACAGTTAACAGGAATATGATGACAATGAATAGTATTCCTATTTCAATACGTAGTTTACAAAGTTCACATTTATTCATTTGTTTATTTGCTATGATGCTGCTTCCCTCTGGAGGCAAACAAGGCATATAAAATGGTTCATCTCTAATTTCCTTAGTTTGTACCCACCCGAGACAGAAAGCATCTCCTCGTCCTCCATACTTGAGGAGCCACAGGTGCCACTGCTGAAGCTGAGTGGCAGGGTGATCTCTCTCTTGGGAACACTGCGAGGTTTGGGAAGCAGAGGAGGCTTCTGGAGCCTGGTGCGCTGCTTTGGCCTGGGCAACTCTTCTCGCTCAGCTCTGCTGACCTCTGGTGTATTCTCTCCATCTCTCTCCTTCTCCAAAGGCTTTTGTTTGTCGTCCTCCACAATTTTCAGCTCCACCTCCACCTCTACATCTCCTTCCTCCTCCTCTATTTGTACTTCAACCTCCTCTTCTTTCCCCCTCTTAGTTCCTGCTTTTAGTGCAATGTCAGCATCCATCTCTTCATTGATTTTAAGTTTGACTTCTGCCTGCTCTTCTTTTCTTTGTTCTTCTTCCTGATTTATCTCCTCCTGTTCTTCATGTTCTGCCCTCTCGTTGTGTGTTTCATGTGCCTTTTCAAGCTCACCTATCTTTTCCTCCAATTGCTTCGCCTCCTCCTCTTGTTTCCCCATCATCTCTTCCTGAGCCCCACTCTCCTCTGTTTCTCCATCTCTCTCCTCAGAAGCAGCTTCTCCTCCAGAGTCTGAACTTTTGAGACTGAGGCATCTTATTCGGGACATTGAGTCCAACTCCTTCAGACGGGCCATTCTGTCTGTGGTTGACTTGCCCAGAGACATAGCTGATGAAGATGCAGAAGAGCTTAGCTTGTCCTGCAGGGATTCAATAAGCATGGAGGCTCCACCACGCCCCTTCTTCTCCCCACTGCACATGCTCAGAGCTAGCTTCTTACCATGGGTGACAGGCAGGGACAGGGGAAGCTTACTGGGTGGGAACTCAGGCAGGTCCAGCACCACTGCTGACTGACTCTCACTATCGTAGTTGTCTTCACTATCACTGGGGTTGTTGCTGAGCTTTTGTCTGTCTTCACCCTCTATGTGGTCCACACCTGATCCTGTCTCCTGGTCTTCCTCAGTCTCTGGTCCCTGGCTAATCAGTAACTCCTCTTTCACTTGCTCACTCTCTTCCATCACCTGCTGTGTTTCTCTGCCTGGACTGTGTTTCTCAGTCTCTAATGGAAATGCTTTAATGTCTACACTGGTGGTGGTGGCATCTACAATGATGTCTGGGTTGTCCTGCTTGTCCTCTGCCTGTTTGTCAGCCACACCCAAGGCCTCCACTGGAACAGCTATGCCCAGGATCCTGGCTGCCCTCTGCTCAATGGACTCATTCTCAGGGATACCTTTTGCACACTTGACCTCGTACAGGTTACTGAGGTCTTCTGCAAGGAGAGCATTGGCTTTCTCCTGAATGAGTAGGCTTTCCAGGTGCTTGTCTGCTATTGTTGACTCATTTTTATAGGTCAGAGACTCAGAGATGGAGTATATCTTATCAACACCATCCTCAAAAACAAATGCAGCCTCCCTAGTCAGCCTGGTGATATGTGGCAAGCCTTCAGCTTTGGGTGACTGTCTGTTTTCACTCCTGGTCCTACAGATGTTCAAATTCAGCTCACCCCTAAATTGCAGCATGTTATCTGCTTTAGCCTTTCTCTCAGCCTCCACTTCTGCTTGAAGCTCTGTATTTGAATTGTGCTCAGATCTACCACTGGTTTTAACAAGTATTGTCCTGCTCTCACTTGACAGCTGCACTGACTGACTAAGCTCCTGGTGATCAAGTGGAGATGGGACCAAGAGCGAGCGTTGGATTGTCTCTCCAGGACTTCTGGGAGTCTCTGTGTAGACTGTTAACCCCACGTCCTTCAGCAAGGACTCTTGGACGACTGGGATGACCTGCCTGTAATCTCGGTTTGAGTCAGTGTGCGAGGACAGGAGGCAATGGTCTCTGGGGCTTGGGTCTGGAAGTATGGATAGCTCATTTGTTGATGGTGTGGTGGTGGCCTGTGGCCTGGAGAATGCACTCTTCATGTCCTTGTAGTCTAGATCAGTGGCAGGAGCCCAGGACTCAGGTGTTGTTCTCATATTGGGTCTATATGTGTGAATTGGTGGAAGACTGATTGCTTCCCTGCCTGGGTCAGGACCAGTATTGAAATGTGGGTTCTGGAATTGATCTCCTGATTTACTCAGCTCTAATATGTTCTTATGCACCTCGTCCAGATCCTCAATGTACTGGTCCACATTGGGTCTCTTGCTGATTGTGTCTTGGAGCTCCTTGTTGAAGCACTCCAGCTCCCCTATGGCATCCCAGGGTCGTCGGTTTACTGGCTTTAGGAGGAATTGACCAAAGGCAACCTGTTCTGCACTGTCCGGGGAACTGGAGTTACTCTTCCTGGGGGAGGATGGCTGCTGGTCTCCCTGGCCCATCTCGTCTTTGGATGGGGAGGATGGGGCTTGTTGTGAGGGTTGCAGTGATGCGAGTTGGGCTGGGCTGAGGCTGAGACGGGAGAAGGCGCTGTTGCTGGAGGGATGAAGGTTCTTCTGGCCTGCCATGGGGTAGCCATAGGAAGAGCTACTATCTGTCCCCACACCACAGTCTATGGTTGCATCTGAGGCAGATTGGCCAGGCTCCTGTCCCCCTGGAGGGCTCTGGGGGACTGGGCTCTTCATCACTGTCAAAGGTGAGTTGGTCTGTGTCTCCTGATTGCGGTATTGGTTTCCAGGCCAGGACCCGGCGTAGCATAGCTCTTTGTCTTCATTGGCTTGAAGGGCCCAGGCATCTATTATCTCCTTCCTTAGAGGAGCCCTCTTGTAGTCCCTCATTGAGGATGTGCTGCTGGTGTGGAAGTGGGAGTGGTGGGGTCTAATGGGCATCTCTGTCATCGACTTGCTCCGGAGGTTCTGGCTCTCTGTGTGGCCTACAGTGATGCTGTCTGTGTTGGTGACAGTCAGGCTTGGTATTGTCTCGTTATTGTTCTGATCTGCTGCCGAGTCTTTGTTACTGTTAGTCGGCATGTGAATAGGGACCGACACAAGGCAGAAGATGGTCTCACTCACCCTTCTCTTGCTGTTCCTGTTGTTCTCTGGCCCTGAATCTGGGACAATTGTCTTCACTTGGGTGATGGTTTCTGCAAAGCACTGGTCTGAGCTGGAACCCTGGCGGGATAAGGAGCAGGTTGTTAATGGGGCCTGGAAGGCTGAGGAGGGCGAGGGAGGAGGACGTTGGTTTTTGGGATATCTGTTGTTGCAGTTTTGGTCAGTTGCTGGGAAGTTATCGACAGTCTCTTTGTGCAAATCGCTGTGCCACCTGTTATTGTCATTGTCAAAGTCGCTAGAAGATGTCTGGTTGGCATCATCAGTCGGTTTGGCCGCGATGAAAGGCCCCAACGGCGGGGGCAAAAAGGCACTGTCGTCGGACACAGGCTCCGACACTGTGACGCTGGGAAGCTCATTGCGGATGTGGCGGATCTTGTCTGCGTCTGTCAGGGAGTTGCCACCCAGGGCTGAGGAAATATGATGGATGCGGGGGTCGTCAAAGGGGATGTACTGGACCCCTCCACCAGGGTGCTCCTGGGCGGTATAGACAGGATAAAGCTGCTTCTGGCTAGGTACGCTCCTCTCTCTCTGGGGGTCAGGCCAGGAACCTGCTGGATATCTGGTGAACCAGTGAGATCCATCTGGAGCCATCTGCATCTGCTGGTACACATCGCCTCTGTACCTGAGAGTTACAACAATACAGTTGCACTTCATCTATATAGCAATGACTTAAACAAGTAATGAAAGAATAGAAAATGTACAAGATAATAAAATAATAAAAGGGATGCTAGACAATATGATTATAGCTCTCATTCCATATTTGCATAAAAGGTGCTGCCCTCTTGTTGCTCCAGTCGTACCTGACTGATAGGTTTTCTGTACATTTGGGGAAACTTTCCTCCAATGTGGCCCCTCTTACTTGTGGGGTCCCTCAAGGCTCCCTTTTGGGGCCCTTATTATTTTCTTTCTATATATATACCCCCTGGGTTCTATTATTTGAAAGCATAACATTTATTTTCACTGTTTTGCTGATGATGTCCAAATGTACCTACCTCTAAAATTAAAGTGTAACGACTCTTTGCAGCCTCTGCTAGCTTGCCTTAATGACAATAATTTCCACAATTAGGTTATAGAGGTTATTGTGTTTGGATATCCGGAATGTTTGAATGACTGTTTGTGCACTGGGCCCCCTTGCTTTCAAAAAACATTCTTGTATTAAAAACCTTGGTGTCACTTTTGATACATAGTAGTTTTAAATTTGACAAACAAATCTCTGTAGCCAAAATAAAGCTCTATCTGTCTCCAAAGGATTTGGAGAGGGTCATGCATGCCTTCATTATGTCTAGGCTCCACTACTGTAACTCTTTTGTATGAGAGTCACAGGCAGTGCTGCAGTCCAGGAAGCCAGGCCTCAGCCTGTGAGACGATAATTTATACTTTATTGTCACACACATGCACAGAGCACCGCACACCTAGTGAAATTATTCTCTGCATTTAACCCATCACGGATCCCCCCCGGATACACACAAGTAATTGCACAAACACACACATGCTAGGGGGGCCAAAGCAGAGGGCTGCCATGTACAGTACGGTGCCCGGGGAGCAATTTTGGGGTTAGGTGTCTTGCTCAAGGACACTACGACAGATTTATCCCCAGGAGGAGCTGGACTCGAACCGCCGACCTTGCAGTTGCGGGGCGGAAACTCTACCTCCTGAGCTACTGCCGCCCCCCATGCTGCTACTACTGAGTGACCACTAACTTACTTCACCTGCACCAACGACATGGAAACAGAAGTGGACAACTTTCTTTCGTTATTTATCTTTATTGATCTATTTCGTAATCATTTAGCAAATGTACGTTTCTAATTAAGGCTCAATGTTATATGTCATAGACGAACGTGTTAGTCACTGATTCGCCTCGGAAGAGTGAGCGAAATTTCCTGAGCCTTATTAAAATATCATACTTAAACGAAACCGCGTTCATAATTATGTTTGTGTTATGCCATGAAACAAGTGTATTTATCTAATGTTTAAATAAAGCTTAGATTGGGAAAAAAATATGCATTTTGTATTTTCTAATAAAATATTCATAAGAATTTTTTTGCTGTATCGTTATCGATTGATCGATTGGTCGTTCATTAACTTTGGCGACTATCGATGGAAATTCCCTAGAATTTGCAACCCTAGTGCACAGTGCAAAATGCGATCGCAAAGGGCATTTGGTTAACATTTTGTCTGGTCCTCTGAGAATTGTTGCCCAATGTAGGAAACAGTTAAACGATATTATGTGAAGAAGAGCCAAACAGAAGTTGGCGGCCAACCGCAGGGACAATTTGGCTATGGGAAGGGGGCAGCCACCAGCCAGCCACTGACAACTATATAGGATGCATTCGCCTCCACAATCCCCACTCTGTGCGTCACAGCGCATACTGATGGTTCTATTTTGGATGAAAAGCATTCACACCACAGCTACATGTGTATATAGTTAGATCTTAAGGAAATATATAAAATTAGCCAACATATTAAGCTTTTCAATAGGATCTGTTCATGTGCGCATCATTTTGTAAAGCCACAAAAATAGCATAAAACTTGCCTGCGCTTTGCACCATAGACTTTTGATGTGGTCTGAGCAGGCGGGCGACACAAGCTCAAATCCAGAAAATCCTTGACACCAAAATTTACACACACCATACTGTGCCTCTCCTCCCACTTAGGTGCAGTCAAATACACGGCAAGTCACCAAAATACCAAACAGGCGCATGTGGAAGAAAAATCCACTTTGCCGACGCAAAGGCCCATCATGCGCAGTCGTGAAAATAGAGCTCTATAACTGGATTTTATTTAACGTTTACAAACTGTACATTACAGCCTTTTACAGAATCAGATGTATGTACTGGTATGTAATGTTTAGCTGTCAAATACTGTCAGTCTTTAAGCTCACCTAATCAATGTGAAGGTGAAAATAATTACTTGAATTAATTAACAGTGTTTCAATTGTGGGCACCATACAGCTATTACAGATTGACAATTTCAAGCCAAATCCAAGTAAACATTATACATATAATATATATATATATATATATTTTTTTAAGAGTAATTACCTGTAGTCAACGGCAATTTCACCATAGCCCCGGCGAACCCCTCTCAAAGGGGCTCTCTTATATGATGGGGGAGGGATGTATCCTGGAGGTCCAGAGTCCTGTGCAAAATAGTCCAGCTGGGGGTCACCTGTCCTGCATAGGGGAAGTGGCGTTCGGTCCCTAGCCTGGGGAACGGCTGAGTCTCTCCCAGACAACAGCTCACAGCTCCCCCTGATCTGCTGGTGCACCTCATAGGAAGGGGGTCTGGGGGGTCGGGTGAAGCGGGACTTTGGTGTCATGGAGAGTTGGCTGGCACTAGCCGGCCTGCCATTCTCAGGCCAGCGGGGAGCCCTGTAAAGGTCATGGGGTGACAGTGGGTGACCATTGACCCTCCTGTACAGCTCCTGACCGGACAAGGTCATGTCCACATACTGCAGGCTATCAGGCTGCAGCATCCGAGGAAGAGACTGGGATTTGGCTTTGGTCCTGGGGTGGACTACCATGCCCTCTGGTGTCCTGGCATGGAGCCGCTGCTCATGTGCCCAACGCTCGCCCTCGCTCTCTGACAGCTGACAGCCAAAGCTCATGGCTGGAC
>OMOT01043189.1:0-12091 GCA_900312575.1 Acanthochaenus luetkenii | reverse complement strand
CCCCCCTCCCTTTGAGTTTGGGCTCAAATCCCATCTGGCAACGTTTCTTTCTTTCTTTCTTTCTTTCTTTCTTGCTTTGAATAAATGTCTGAGGAATTGCAGTGAAAACGTTAATATTTCACTATTTATGCTCAGAGGAACAGCTAAATGCAAATGTCTAAGGGAAAAGGGAAAGCAGATGAGGCGAGAGAGGGAGCCAGATATACTGTACAGAAGGGAAGAGAGGGAGACAAATAGGGTAAGTGCAAGGACATTTTATTCTATTACGATGAAGGTTTTGTGATTTCCCTGACTGTCCCAGGCAGCCTTATTTCCCCTGGAAGCAATGACCCTAACAGCTTCGGCCAAACTTAGACACGCATATTCAGTCACACACACAAGCGTTACGTAGACTATATATACTTCCAATACACACCAACAAAAAGACGTGCACAAGTCGACTTGCATCTTCTAAACTGCATGCATTATGTGCATGCTTGCACACATATAGTCACACTCACACACGTTTTCAATCCTATACTTGAATCAAATTAATAATTTCAACATAACACGTGGTTACGGGACATTTAAGGTTTTAAAATGCACATCGACTCCACCACATGCCCTGGCTACCTTTTTACTACAGACACACACGTTTACACACACGACAAACTAAAAACAAACACTGACGCACTGCAACCGAGTCTGCTGTTTTAAACCTAGCTCCTGTTTTCCATGCCTCAGCATCTCTGGCTGCACCCTCCCCCTCCAGTTCACCCGAGGCCATCCACCACGGTGCAGTAGGTTCTAATCCATTACCCGATAAATAGATTTGAAAAAAAATAATTCCAAGCCAGACGTGGATTTGCAGCTTTTCTTCCTCTACCGTGCATCTGTGTCTTACTGGAACATACCTATACAGCACATGGTGAAGACTCCGGAGAGTCATACACATGTAGAGGGGGGCAAAGCAGAAAACACAAGCTGACGCTCCCTGCCTGCGACTTGTCTAAGCTTCGAGGTTGCATTTGTTAGCGTGCCATTATGTTCACTATGTCAACTTGTCACTGATTTGTCCGTCTCTGCTATCAACGGACTGTCCATTGGTAAGAATGAAAAACGTTGTCACGATAACAGGCATAAAGAGAGACTGGACGCATTGCTAGCGAGTTAGCTGTAGCCTACCCTGCATGTACCCAGATGGCCTGTGTGCATCTATAGCAGCACCTTTCCCCTCTACCTCCTCTGAACCAACGTCACCATTACTGATGTTCCGGACCAGCCCGGTCCCCATTGATTGTTATTGTTCCATGCTGTTTCACATTAGCAGGAAGTCTTTAACCTATGACCCTTATTGTCCTGACTCTGTTCTTCTGCCATTGCTCATGTCAGAGGGGACACGGAAATGGAAGGCACGATCATTAACCTGTCAGAGAAACACACTTTTTTTTGTTTGTCTGACAAAGCCTGTTTACGCCCCTAATTGGATTTGTGCGAGCACTGAAGGAGGGAGGTTTTATTTAAATTGGCTGCGGTTTACTGCTGCAATTGACTTGAAAGTGCGGTGAAACATTAAGCAGAAAGAAGCCGACACAAAGCAATATCACTGTTGTGTTTCCGTACGCGCTCAAAGCATTTCCCCCCTCTTTTTTTGTCGCTGCCTCTCAAATGCTTTCCATATAAACTGTGGGATTCCGGCTTTCTCCTTCTCACCCATTTCCTACGGAGAGCATTGATTTCTGTAGGGTGTAAATATGCGCTGTATTGTTTTCTTCGGTAGTTCGTTTGTTGTTGTTTTTTTTGTTTTTTTTGTTTGGTTTCTGGTTCTTTTTACTGTATTAAGACCTAAAGCATTTTTGTGGAGACCTGGTCCAAGCGCAACAATATGGCTCTTCTTTTAGTATATTATTGTCAGAAAATGTTTTGTAAAAATTTTGATGATGATATCAGAAATAAAGAAATCTAAAGATGGGAGTTGTGGTGTCTTGTTTGATTCACCGAGCTCTTGAGTGGACTTGCAAACCAATACTTTTTCATGTAACCTTGTAATTTTAGGATAATGGTGCTAAAAATGTTATTTTGCTCTATCTGTTCTGCTTATCTGGTACTAAAGGTACCAGTTTCCCTTTTTTACAGTAGCTGAAAATGTGATCTTTGTAAATTATATTATTATTATTAGCAGATAGCACCATACCAAACCCTTCATAGAACAAAGCAGGCACCATATGCTGGTCCCATGAAGGTTTGTGAAGTGAGCATTAAAATTCTAATAATACGCTCTATGCATGAAATGTACAAATACATTTCCCCTCCACTAAAGGATTACATGGAGGAGACACGACTAGAAACAAGTAAAGTAAGGGTGTGGCGGTCGGAATGGTAGACGGATGTATACATTTACCTTCCAATTCTGGTGACCTGGGTTAAATTCCCAACTCATGTGAGTTTTCTGACCAAAATTGTACTTGCCTAAACTTAAAGCATCATTAAAGTTTGGTAGAGGTTTGGGTTGTGAAGTTTCCTTGCCATGACGTGACTCCAAATATTTGCAAGATATCTTGAATGGCTGCTCCGGACAGTAAAACATGATAATCCAAAAAAACATTCTCAGAGTCACACTTTTAGCACACAGATGAATGCGAACAGAACGGATTCTGCCAATATATAATATAACAAAACCCGGTTCAGCTTTTTGGGGGAAATAAAAATGTCAACTCTGTGTTGATTTTACTATTTGCGTTCGTTTGTGTGCCAAAAGTCTGACGTCTCCAGTTGTCACATGATCCTTTTGTGGTGGAGGAACATAACCTTCACAGTATTTGTGTTCACGATGCGTAATCTGAATTTCAGAGTTCATGCTCATTTCTGACTGTGATGGCACATGAACACACAGCGAGAAAGTTCAGCAACGTAACAGTGTCACAGAGATGGGAGATCTGTCTGCTTCAGCCTGCAGTCATTTCAGATGTACACATCATGGCATCACTGCCTTGGAGGAACGTGACAGGCCTGTTCACCGTCCACCATGCACTGGTTGTCAGGACATGACGTCTCGCCATCTTTTAACTTTTCTCCTCCAATGATCACTCGCCCTCTGGAGTAACGTGAACACAAATGTTGATCATGATCCCTTATGCTGTCTGCTATCTGCTAACTGATACTGCTAACTGCATGGAGAATGTTTAAAATAAACCTTTTAGCAGGCTTGTGTCAAATGAACATTATATCATAATCGTGCATCTGCACTGTACTTTACACATTTTTACACCATAAACATCAAACCAAGGATTGCAATGTTGTGCAGACCTTAATTTTCTTTTGGAGTTGTTCTACCTACCTACGCAGGCACAAACGTGCATGGTGAGTCACTCGACAACTCAATAACCGTGAACATTTCTGAAGCATTATTGCAAGATAGTATTACACTGACAGTATTTGAGCAGAGTTATATCGAAATACTCCAAATTTGTAGCTTTTGAAGGGTTCTAGCTTTTTCCTCCCAAAAGCAAAGCCATGTCTGAAAGGTTAGAAAAACGTCTGAGGGGTCAGCCTCTTTCAGCTGATTGCGCTCAGCCCAACTCGTTTACAATCTGTGTGAAAAGGCCCTTGGCTGGTGGCTGATTGGCCAGGTCAGGTGGCTTGCTAAGTATTCAGTGTATGATTCTCGGTGACCTTTATAACAGCGTGATGGCGGAGCAGGACTGAAAACTCTGTACTGGAAGAGAGTGGGAAAATCATGGGTTTGAGTCACTGAGGTATTTTCCTTGTATGTTTTGTGATTGTTTGTTGTTGTTGTTGTTTTTAGCCAGTGCACTACAACCATCATTCCATGCAAGCTGACAATTCTATGGCGGTGTTAACCCTGCATGTAACGTAGGTCATGAAGCTCCTCCAGGGTGTAAAGATTTCATGTCCTCAGATGACCTACACACAGTATAGCGTTCAACTACATCCTGCAACAGTTTGGATCTCAACCAATACGACCAAAGGGTCCTGTATCAGGGCTAGATACAACGCCGTTTTTTCATAGACCAACACAACAGGTTACCAGTGACATCTGAAGGGTCCTAAAGACCGCAAGTAGCTAAAAGTAGTCTGCAATTTGTAATGTCATACAATCGATGAAACTAAAAGCTACAAATGTTATTCACAGGGGCAAAACAAATTTAAAGGGGGGCTGAAGCCCTGCTAAATTTGGTCTGAAGATGCCACTGCTGCTTCGGTTGTTTCATTTTAATGCAATACACAAGGTAATTGTATCTGCTTCCTATCTGAAATGGTCTTTACGGTTAAGTTTAGGCAAGTGAAACAGCTTTGGTTATGTTTTAGGACAGAGCACTCCAGCCGAATTGGTGGTACTAATGCACTGGCACAGGTGCTTCCTGTTTCAGTCTCTGCCGGAGCGGTCTGATGTTCCAAACGGAGGTCGTAGGGTGGCTTTGTAGGGAATAACAATGGTCTAATGTCCGTCCGTTCTCCCCTCGTGTTGCACGAAATGTATTGAATTTTGTATTTTGCGATTACTTTCTTCAGATTAGCTTTATTAAAGTCCCCGACTACAATGAAAGTGGCCTCAGGGTGCGTGGTTTCATGGTTGATGGGGATCTCATACAGTTCTTTGAGTGCCAGGCTTGTGGGGGAATGTAAACAGCTGTGATGATAATCGCTGTAAATTCCCTCGATAACCCAAATGGCCGACACAGTAGCATGAGATACTCCAGGTCGGGGGAGCAGAAGGTCTTGAGGGTTGGTCCAGTACATCTCCAGACAGCCTCGTTTCAGTGAGGCAGATTATGTCGGTGTCCCTTGTTTCCCGCTGGAAGGAGATCCGTGCTCTCAACTCGCAGAGCTTGTTGTCCGGGATTATATGAAATCCACAGATCTCTCATGTCAGTCCAAAAAGTTAAACTCTTGTGTTTTGTTGGCAATTTCATTCCTGCACGAAAGCCAACTAAGTTCTTAGCTAAAGGGAACACTCGTATATATTGAAATAATCAGTACGAAATTCAGAAGCATAGTGTGATTAAAAATATTGAATAACAGTAAAATACACCCATAAAAACAAGAGAGGATTAATTATGCTGTATTCTTGTTTAAATTCTGAACACAATGTTATTTTCCTCAAAGGGGCAATAAAGATGGAATTGTTGGGTAAATGCCAAGTAAGAATATTAATGAATTAATTACTCTTGCATCTTAAATAGCAATCACGTTGTATCAGCGAGCTCCGAGGGTTATGATAATGAACACATAGCATGCTCAAATACTACGAGGCTCATTTTCCGCTTTACATATTGTCAAGTCCAAAGTCTTGTTCCGCTGCATGCAATCTAATTTACATGGAGCATTTTAATTTCCGTCTTTTTTCTGTGTTAAGAGAAGATAGGCTTATAAAATGGCATTTAGGCAAGGTAATGACAGACACCTTGCTCTCAGCCACCCGCCATGGAGCTCAGTGTAGAGCTGCAACAGGCCACTAATTTATCAGCATAATAGGAGATATTTATCAAGGCACATTGGTCTCTGCTGGGCCGGGACTGTGCCAGCAGGGGCCTAATGGCCGGACGGGAGGGAATCGTCAAGGCGATGAGAGGACCATGTGGAGGCGGCGTAGCTTCTGACTTCCCAACTCTCGCAGAGCTCAGAGAGAATTACTTCATACGCACTCACACTGTAAGAGCTCACTTTTAGCTGGATAGGGATGCTCAGTGTTGTACTGGGATTTTATTTGGCTTAAGTGTCTAGAAGTAGAGCAGGTGGCACTTTGAGATGTCTCATTCATATATGCTTCATCTTTGCCTTTTGAGGGAGGATTGAAACTGTCACCGGGATATTTTCTACCCAGTGCTACACTAAAAGTATTGGAGAAAGGTGTTTTAAGCTAAACAGTACATCTGATCTGTCCTTTTAGGCCCCAGACAGAAGGCTCTAACTAATTTGTGGTCATCTACAAGGGCACGGCATAATTCAAATCCCCTATCATCCTAAATCGTTCTATGCCACACACACACACACACACACACACACAAAAAGCTCAATAGTGCTCTTCTCTCTGCTTTCTAGCCATCAAAAAACGCAGTTGTCTAAAAATATATGTGCTCAATGCAGTGGAGGAAATAGAACTTTGAAAAATATACAGAAAAAGTTAGTCTTTGAAAGTTTGTGGCATGTTATTTTGGGTAAAGCTCTTGTTTGCATCAAGGCTGCTAACTTCTGAAGAACTGAATCGTGCCTCCAGAGAGTAACAAATAGAATCCGTCTCTTATCACTTCACCATTTAAGTGGTTGCAAAATCAAACCACGCAAAACTCAAACTGCTCTTTTATTTTGGGACAGCCTGAGTGGCACAGAACTCCAAACGTATGACCCATTTAAAATGCACTAAGTTTTAGAAGTCAATGCAGATTATGTCTCGATATATCACACTTCCAAGAGAGAGACTAAATAGATTAATAGCTTTTGTTGTGGATTGCACAGATTGCAAATGTATCAGCTTTTCCAATTACTGTGACTGCGTGGCATACAGAGCTCATAAAGGAACCGAGGCTACATTTCAGTCTCTGTGGATGGAATTTCTGAACCGTTCATGTACCGCCACATTTACTGAGGCAATAACTCTGCTCGATGAGCAACACTTGAACCCAGCAGTAGATCCAAATCCATAACACCCTCTCCTGGACGCCACAACTGCAATATCAAAGATCCCTATGTTGAATGCTCTGTTGGTTGCATAACCTTACCGTTCTGTAATTCTCCTGGTTTTTATTATAATACAATCCTGACTGTCTCTCTTTTATTAGTCTAGTGATGTAATTCCCTAGAATATCCACTCAGTACTATGGGATTACTTCAATATGCTGAGCTAGTTCAACTTCTTACTTTGTGTCATTAAGGAATTAGCAAAAAAACTACAGAATACACATAAAAGAACACAGGTCATGATGACAAATGACCAGATTAATGTACTTATCTCTGACCGCGCAAAGACCTTTCAAAGACGTTCAGTAATCATGTCACAGATAAACCACAATGCAGTATCCTCTGTTAAAATAACACCCACTTGTATCAAACGCTGTCATTTTGAATTGTTATAACCTTGAGCACAATTCATTGTGCACATACAGAACATAAACAACATTATGCCCCAAACAATTCATAAAACACAATATGATTAGCTGTCAAGGCAGCCAAAGCTTTGGATATACCTGTAACGTTTTGTCTTTGTAGGACAGTAGTAGGTATCCTCGTCGAACCGCATCATGCAATATGGTCCAGCTAGGCGGAGACATGATGCATTGCGTTCTGGCCCTGCAGTGGTTTGGGTTAGAGACAATTACATGAAATATTTGACGGGATGAAAATTATCTCTGGTCTAAAATAAACAGCTGTACTTGAAGAAGCGCCTCGGCAAGCGACCCCAAAGCCAGAAGGTTGTCCTGAATACCGTGGCAAAGACAGAGAGAGACAGAGAGAGAAGAGAGGGAAATAAAGAGGTGGGGAGAAGGATAAAGAGAAAGAGGAGGATTAGAATGAAGGAGGCCAACAGGACAGACAGACAAACACGACAACAGATTGACGGGGAATGGAGGGACAGATGAAAGCGATTGAACGAGAGTGACAGCCAAATTCCAAGTATCCCATTCGAGTGTCTGCAAACGTATCTCCCTCATGAGAAATGTTTAAAAAAAGGGTAAAAGAAGATATATTCTAAGCACAAATTAGATACCTGCCTCCACTTAATTACAGTATCAGTGTCTTAATTACTGTCTGTAATCAGCCAACAGAATTACTGTTCCATTTCCCCCATCACCTGAAGCGTCAGTGTCACAATAGACTTTTCACAGCAGGTTCTTCCGTGGATACACCAAATGAAAACGACGTCGATATCCCCCACTTGGGTAAACATCGGCTCCAGCCTTAAACAGCCCTCGTGAGCAGAGGAGATGGTGAGAGGAACTGGCTGGCAAATTGATTTGAGTTAAGACTGACACGATGGATTTTCAGTTGCTGCGCTAGATACGTTCTGTCCGTCGGTGTTTCTCCGTCAGAAGGGCCCCGGGCTAAGGAACCCACTGCAACCGTAAAAAACATGTTCCTCACGTATTGACCGACCGTCATCAGATCCCAATCCCCCTTTTCAACCATTTCATATCCTTACTGTGTACGCGGACGACGAGTGACAATCAGGGTCCGAGTATCCCGCCGTCTTACATTTGCGAGGTTGATGTGAGATTAATCAGCCTTAGAAACACTTTAGAGGGGTGATCCACCTCAAAATGCATCAGCGCCAGCAGAGAGCACTCTGCTAGGATATACATCATCTCCGGTAATGACTTTATTCCTGTTGCCAGGGCACCCAAACCAAAGAGCTTTCAAATTGCAACATGCTTCATCGCTCTACATCCTTGAAGCCTTTTTTGGGGGGCCAGGCTGTATTGGAATGCCAATGCAAACATGAATCGTAGGCGTTCAAATTGGGGAACTTGCTTTTGAACAACCCCTCTGTGGGAAACTCTCATGTGAACACAAATACAAGCGTTTGGTTCGTTGAGGGAACCAGTAATGTGAGCATCTCAAACCTCTCATTGATTCTTGATCAGGCAGAAGGTGGAGAATGTAAACGTGCTTTTGTAAAGCTATTGTCCAAGCGAGGAAATGCTGAAACTGGACCCGTTGTTTTTCACTAGAACTGTCGCGCACAGTCACACAGTGCCTGTGAAGAGTCACCGAGACCAATCAACAAAGCACTATTAACAATGCGAAACCCTTCCCTTGAAAATCCCAAAGACTTCACTTGAATTCTATTCGTATTTCTGTCTCGTACAGCGGGAGGAGAACACCTGGTCCTACATTTGCTTCAGCAGACGGGCAGGGACTCCGGGGACATAACTGGGGTCCAACTTGGTGTTGTAAATCTTATACAGCGTTTTGCTCTGTTTCTGGGAGGCCAGTGGATTTAGCTAATTAGTAGCAGCCAGGTGTTAATTAACCCAGGCAAGAAGGGATGGGTTTGGTTCTGATCCATACCGGTGTGTCTCACAGAGCTCCAACTCTTTGATCAAACCTGCTGGGCTGAATGCGCCACTGTGCTTGTCATTTCCAATAAGGATGTTCAACAGATATCCCAAAGACATCCCCCGTTTTGCTCCTTCCCTTCCGCATCCCAGTCTGATGAGTGGAACAAGATGGATGACAAATCGGTGGAGTGAGTTTAAATTTATTTATTTTTCTGTCAAGTGTTTTCCCTTCAGCTTTCTGACAGGACGCTGTAGCTCTGAACACAAAGACAAAGAAGACATGGAGAGCATTTTCACATGTGAACAGTTTTCTGTCGGTTTGGATAAAATCAAATGAAACCCTTTCCTGACATCAGTTATTATTTCCGTGACAATGGTCAGAAAGAAGGCAATTCAATGGTAATGGCTGTCCCACAGCTCTTATAAAATTGAGCCACTCGTGTTGAGTAATCAACTCAAGATGTTGTGGCCCATTAAATGCATCATCAGATCTAAACGTGTCACCAGTATAATTGAGAAGCAGTTTAGAGCCGTCAATCGCCATATTATGTCACAGTGTAATTAGGAGTTAGTTTCTTGGCACATCTCCGTGAGGCTTAAACATATGCACACGTTTCACCAGAGGTATCGGAGTGCAGGGTCGACCGTTTGTGGGACCCGCGGTGCAGGTAAAGCAGGTCTTCAGTGTCCCAGGACAGTGATAGCAATCAAAGCTGCGACTTTCCAGTTACTGAACAATCTCTCTAAGTATCCTGCTGCTATGCATTTTCGCCAATTGATTCCACTAGCTACAGCATTTTCACTGAATTGAATTCCATGGTCTGGTGTAATATAGAGGACTTATACTGGAGGAAGTATCACGATGAATACCCAGAGCAGACAAAATTGGTAGTTGATGGGTAATGAAATTATACCACTGTATACCGTAGTGTAATGTTCTGTTGAAAAGTAATATGTGCTGAAATGTCTGTTTAAAGGCACTGGTCTGTTGAGATGAAATGTTTTTTAAGCTGAACACATTTTATTTTGAGCCCACAAACCGTAAGAGGAATAAACTTGTTTTAATGTTCTAAATGTTTGTGTTCTTGTCTCTACTGAAGGATGTTATTTACAGTCAAATCTGACACTGTAGGGTTGAATTTGTGGTACCTGAATTGAAGACCATAGTAATGACGTTCTATGCTGTGTTGTTGTTGTAAAACCAATCGGTGGTTTAGGACACCAAAACTGTATCTCTAATTCCAGCCAGTTAGTATTTTAATTTTAATGTAATATTTATATATATGTAAATATACATGTACATATATACATTTTTCATCCAACACTCTGCTGTAGTCTTGGCAACCTCTCCCCCCCACACACACACACAAACACACACGTATCTTACTGTAGCCCAAGATTCCTACCACACTATTACCCATCCATCCCATTCATAGTACAAGCACAGGGTAGTTGTGGCCCCCATTCAATTAATTGTTCATTTCCTATGTGGCTTGTTTGTGATTTGCAGCTCAAAACGACACAAAATTATCACATTACTATGCCACAGCACTGGAACAGCATGTTAAATGACCTGTCAACATGTCTGTAGAGCCAAATCCTATAGTTCCAAAGCCATGGTAATTCCATGTAAGCCCATCAATCGGATCCTACTGAGGAGAAAAAGCCATGAGCTGTTTCCACACCACAAGTCACATTGCTCAATTGAGTGTTCATCCATAGACTCCAGGCGTCAAGCATACCCCATAAGTTAACGGTTTGTTCATATGCAAATGCGCATCTTCTAATCCCCTATTATTCTCTACTTGCATGTTGTTCTGAAAACCCCCACCTGCCTTTCATCGTACAAAATAGAGGTGTTTACACGATTCAGTGTGGCAACTGCTGCAAGATATTTGAGTCACTGTACAGATGCAAATGAGACACCAGTGAAATTCTGTTGCCACTAATCCATTTCCCATGCATAATTCACACTGTGCCATCTCTTTCATGAATCTGAATAAAATGTTGAAACATGATAGGGCCGTGGCAAACTTGCCTTTGGCAGGACAAATGTTCATGAAACAAAATGGTGACAATTAGGTGATCAAGTATGACATTAATGACAGGACATGTACGAACAGACGTTTACTTGATATCTAGAAATGTTACATTATGTACATGTTTCACCTAGCATTGTTTTTTCTGCTGTGTCTGGACATGCCTGGTCACAGGGAATGTTTTTCTCATTTTGACCATGCACTATGACATAATTCTGCTAGTCATACCACATTGAATATATACAGTACTTGCAGAATACCTGAGCGTAAATGTCGGAAAACGTGTGTTTTTGTTTTTTTACTGTAAGGTTTAAATGTTTCATAATTTCAAGCATGTTGTCCATCGATCTCACCTAAAAGAAACAATGACTACAAACAACACAAGAACAACACTAACCAACGCGGCTAACCTGCACAATTGGGGCAAAGGACCTTGCCGGAAGATACACGGGGAGATAATATTGCCACTGCCAGACAAAATGATTAGGAAGACGTGCAGTGTTCCTGAATTATTTCCCTTCTCGTGTGTAGAGCAACAGCTGAGACTGTTTCAAACCTGTCTCCAAAGAGGCCAACCAACTGACCCCAAACTGTACCTGACATTTCACTTATCACTTTTAGCAGCAGATTCACTGCACTCGTGCACATAGAAATACCTCAATCTGAACGCATACTTAGAAGTAAGTAAGAGCACATTTATCACAGGAGGTTGACTCATAAGAAGTTGTGCCACCTAACAAAGACATTGTCAAAGACTGCCATCAAAAAAAGTAGATCCATGTCTTGACAGTCTGGAGGTAGTGGCAGAGAGGAGGACGAGGGGGAAGATCAACGCCATCCCAGAGGCTGATGAAGAGCACCTTCAGCCACGGGATCTTGCACAGGAGTCCATTTTTTGCACAGGACTAATGCTAGACATTGTATTTATTTATATTACCTTCTCTGTACTATTTTTTTATTATCTTCCTGTATTTTCTTGGCATTGTTCTGCCAATTGCTCCAGTGACACCTGAATTTCCCCTAGGTGATCAATAAAGTGCAATCTAATCTTATCAC
>OMOT01043188.1:0-12159 GCA_900312575.1 Acanthochaenus luetkenii | reverse complement strand
CTTGGCCACCGCTAGTCTCTCATCTGGGTATCACCCTCAGTCAAATGGGAAAACGGAATGATATCATCAGGAGTTGGAGGCGGGGCTTCGCTGCATGGCACCCCAGAGTCCCGCCAGTTGGAGCGAGCAGCTCATTTGGATTGAATATGCATATAATTATCTTCCTGAGTCAGCCACAGGAATGTCCCCTTTCCAGTGTGTCTACGGTTACCAGCTAATTCTAAGATCATCAGCCCTGCTGCAGTGCGTCTGACATTGCAGAGGGCCATGCGAATACACCCCTCGTTCCATGTGTCCAAGATCAAGCCAGCCAAGACCAGCTCGCCTCCAGACGTCCCCCCGTCTCATACGTCTGTGTTCACCATGCTCAGAGCAGAGTTGCTATTCCTCCTATTAATAATTAATAATATTAATACTAAGAGCCTCATGTTGGCCTAGAACAGTACACTAAATGAGATGCTATGTGTATTAATGCAGAACTTGCATCAAGAAAGCTGAAATATATGTGTTTGTGTAGTGCATGGTGTGATGTACTATGTATATGATGCATGCAATGTATACTTGTATGGGGGCGGCAGTAGCTCAGGAGGTAGAGTTCCCGCCCCGCAACTGCAAGGTCGGCGGTTCGAGTCCAGCTTCTCCCGGGAACAATCTGTCGTAGTGTCCTTGAGCAAGACACCTAACCCTGAATTGCTCCCGTTGAGCAGGTTGGTACCTTGCATGGCTGCCTCTGCCAACGGTATGACATGTAGGTCACTTAATGTAATGTAATGTGTAAGTCGCTTTGGATAAAAGCGTCTGCTAAATGCTGTAATGAAATGTACCCTGACAGAATTTCAAGAAACACTTGAAATGGGAAGTTTGGGGCCCCCTGCTGGAGCTGCTACCTCCGCGACCCAACTTTGGCTGAGCGGTTGAAGATGGATGGACTTGAAATCTGTCAGTATTGATCTCACACAACATGCAAAGGTCTGCATGGTAGCAATCGGTGAACACTCGGAGGGCAAAGAGGGCTACAGGAGTGCACAGATGTGGGGAAATACGCATTACTGCTACTATCCACACCTACAAGGCTTATTTCACTCCAGCTCATCGAAGGGGGAATACATGATTGGGAGAGAAAAACTTCAAATATTTAAAGAAAATGCTCCAAGCCAGTGGGCAGGAGTAGAAGTGTCTTTTACGTTCGTTCAAGTATTGACATCTGATTCACACAGATGCTTTACACTCAGCTAGGCTTTTGTGTTTTCAAAGTACCGGTACTAAGAAAGTACCTAAGTTGGATTAGGTCATGTAAAATTATAAACAGTTTTGCAAGCATCCCATTGACCAAGGCTCTCTGCTCTGAGCTTACACTACTTTTGCAGGTCAATATAAACTCAACACGTGATCAGAATCTGTTGGATATCTTCATTATAAATGGTCCTGAATGGTAATAGCTAAAACATGTACCAAATTTACTAAAAACTGGATCTCCTAAGCACATCTAAATGTTTATGCATATTGGCTTGTTCACGTGTATTTATTTTTATGTATTTAAATGTTTTATATTGTAAATGAAAACGTATTCATAAGTAAATAATAATACAAGTAATTCTCATAGGCTAATGTTATAATCCCTCTGCTTGCTGAAATGCTCACTCCTCTACCCCAAGTAAATATTAAATTGGGTAAAGAGCAATATAAACAATACAGCAGCCACAATATAATGCTAGCTACTCAGTCAGATACTCAATTATGTGAGTGAGCAAATACTTTTTTGATAGAATCCAACATTGATGCTGCACTTGCATTAGAGGCTCCAGCTTCATTCCTGTTCTCACCCTCATGCCCTTTTCCATGAACTCCTTAGCATTCAAGTGACCAGCAGCTTTATCTCACCTGGGTTAAGGTGATCCACCTGGAAAGTCTGTTTGGCTGCTATCCTGAGCGTGCTGAGCCCCAATTATGTTGTTAAACCGACAACCTTACACATAAAAGCCCTCTAGTTGTCCCTCGAAAGTGACACTAATTAGAGAGACACTGCAGCCAAAAGAGGGCCACATTACCATACCTGAGTGTGTGTGTGGGAGTGTGTGAGCGAATGAAGAGGATCAGTCGCATGGCCTACTGCAGTTAGACTAAAGGGTTCAGTGACTGGCACAACTCGCCCTGCTCTGGAGGCCATTCCCAAACCTGCCACTATCACTCACATGAATGTTTCCTCTTTTACCTTATTGAGAAGGCATAGTGAGGTTTGATGTTTGCCACCATGAAAAAAAAAAAGTACATCCATTCACCTGTTCTATCTTAAAACCTTAATTAAGTCATTAGCATTACTGAGATGCTTTAAAAGGAAACTTTGCTTTCAGACTTTTATACAGGACCTCTGTGATTAATAAATATAATCTTTGACTTGAGGTAATGGGTCCTCAGCAATTTCCCCTCTAAGCCAATTGGTGTCCAGTCCTGTGCCATGGGAGAGTCTGCAGGTTTTCATTCCAACTAAACACTACAGCAGCTGATTTCACTAATTAGTTCCCCCCTCTCTGGTTGAATGTGTGCTAATTAGTGATATTGTTTGATCACAGCTAATGAAAGACATGTGGAACTGCAGTGTGAGTGTTATTATGTTGAAAGGACATGTTTTAATCTTTTTTTGTTTAAATTTTTGGGTTCAACTGTTGGACATTACGTGTGTGTGTGTTGGAGAGCAGAACTGGAGGAACAAAAAGCTCTACAGTGAAGTAGGTGATTCAATTTTCAACACAATCAATCGCGATAATGGCAAACAAATTGAAAATAAAGTCCAGGTTGAAAATAACAGTAAAATAACATCACAATTAAACTTAATTTGACGTATTGCCTGTTGAAACAGGATGTTGGGGCGGGACATAATGCAGGGAGAAATCATTAAAAAGTGTAAAGTGTAAACTAACATATCAGTTAAGTGAGTTTATTTGATGGGAGGGGCGTTGTACAAAAATCTATAATGACATTATTGGTTGGAATTTTTATTTGCGCCTACAGGTACACCATGAGGTCACCATTAAAGATACACTGTTTTCCAGTAAGTGAAAGTAATGGGATTTTGATGTAAAAAGTAAATAAGAATTTCGATTTTGTTTTCCAGCATTTATTGTTAAATAGGTGTATATTATGACGTGGAAAATTTGCTAACAAGTTGAAAAAAATAATTTTACATTTAATTGTGACTTTAAGTACCCTAAGCTAAATTATGTAAAGATGTAAAAACATTCCTCCTCTCATGAAGAAAAGATGCATTGTCATTTCCGAGAATAAACTACACATCGCTTTGTCTTATCTCTAATTTCGTTTATAAATGTGTGGTTTCAGCCTTGAAGCTTTCCCATGAAGCTGATATGTTGCTTAAGCCATTACATGTATATTAAGATTTACTCAGCCACTCAGCTTCAAGCTCATATCCATTTGCTCGCCCATTCAGGTCTCAAAATTTAAAAGCACACATTGTCATATTTTCCAAAACATGACTCCTAAGATGGAACAGTCTGCAAATAATTTCAGTGAGAAAATATGTTCTTTCCAAACAGGCGAGGACAGCTGAGGCTTTCTGACAAACAGGTTAAACAGCTATAGGCTATGAGATTTGACATTTACAAATAGTCTGTCAGAGCTTGCAAAAAGGTTCCAACGCTTGTTTTGTTTGTCTGTGCTCTGACATATAGATCACTACAGATCATTCTACTTCCTTGAAAGTATATTGCTATTTAATAACATATCATACAGCAAGCTGCATAACCAGCATAGCAATTCAAACAATTTCATGCAAAGGTCACAACCTTTCTAATAGGATGCAAACAGGTTTCCTAAAATAGCTCTTGCTATTCAACTTCACTTGAAATAAACATATACTTAACTGCAGAATATCCAGCAGTGGGCTTTAAGTTGTATAGATGGATGCGCAGTATGTTTTTTTTTATAAATGGAGTCCTTTTAAATGGGGTGATATGCATATGGTCAATAAAGGCTGCCGGAAGGGAAAGAGGGCAATGTAATAGAGTATTAAATCAGTGAGCCTAGAGCAGATGTATCTGTCTCCTTGGTCTGCCGCATCCTTTCACAGAATGAATCTAGGGTCACGGTCAATGACACACTACCATGCACTGCCATGCAGCCGGTCCACGGTGTGTGGCTGAGGCCAGGGAGGGGTGAGAGGTGACAGATAATAAAGGCCAGAAGATATTACATTGTCCTCCATAGCCGACTGGTAAGGGGTGTTGGAGATACAGATGGAGCACTGGCTGTGTGTTTTACAGTATGAATTACCCCTTTAAAGGTCATTGCATTGGGCTTGCTACTATGTGCCCATTGGCCAGGCTCTGACCCCAAGACAACGCTCAAAGCCATGCTTCATGTACAGCAACGTATGTAAGGATCCGTTGTGCAAGCAGCTCATAGACCAGTCAAATTAATCTGTAGCATGCTGCAGTGTGATGTACAAGTACACCTATGGAACAGGACGTTCATCTGTTGCATGGCCTATTTTTAAAGATTGTTGTGTGTGTGTGTCACTGGACAGCACAGTAGACATGAAGGAGCCAGGAAGGAAAGGTTAAGACAAAAAGCCTTGCCATATTTCATCACTCGTTTCAATACTGCGTGTCAAACAGTGAGGGTTACCATTTTGAGAGTTTCTAGCATGACTCAGCCAGGAACCAAAACCCCAACCTCTGCACCTCTGAGCAGAGATTGTGATTGTATGGTCACTGAGGTGGTCATCTGAGCAAGACGGTTTGTGTGCCTTGCTCAGAGGCACTTCGGCCAGAACGGTCCCCTGTTGAACCAGGAACCAGGAACCTTTCGGTCTCTGATCACCATCACTGAACGTAAAGCAAAAATCCACCCTCAGATACTCTTAGATCATCTATCTGTGCTGTTCAATGCAGTCCAGGGGTTATTTTGGGATGAAGTCTTGTAATATATTTGTTTGGTGTACCCACTCTCCCTCAACTTCATTAACTGAAGTAGAAATACTTCACTTCACTAGTTTTTCGAGACGAGACAGAGTGAGAGCAGAGAGAGAACATGGATGCTCAAAGATGCAAGCTATGGCTGCATTGGATTCTGATCTGTTGAGGTTACTGTCAGTGGACAGATTGATATCTCTATTCTAGAAAGAAGCCTTTGCTCTTTGATACAGAGGGTCTGACACCAAAACCTTACGTTTACCTTGATGGCTTAAGATAGCTGAGAAGATATTCTGTTATCAAGCTCCATTGTAGCTGCGCTGGAAATATCTCAACGTGACGTCATGTTGTTTATGTTTGGCCAGTTATCCACTGGAATAGGAAAAATGCACCACCAAACTAGAGGGCACTTGATAGAGCACATACCGCTGCCATGCCAAAGAGTTCCCTACCGTATCCGGATCATCAGCAAACAAATTGGTCCATGTCCCATAACCTCTCCCAAGTTTCATCAAAATCCGCCCATAACATTTGGAGATATCGTGTTTCTACAGACAGACAAACAAACAGGGGTGAAAGCATAACCTCCATATTTGATGGTGGAGGTAACAACAAAATGGATCCAGGAATGCAAGGTACATCACTGACAAGCTTTTTGTATTTTTTATACAGTGTGTTAGGGTGGAACTTTCCCTTTAGGCCACCCTGCCACACTATAATGAATACTATAGCAGAACCATGACTTTTCACAGTAATGAATGTGCCTGACAAAAAAACAACACTTGACATGCAGACGCAATCGTCTTTGCAAGGCCATCATCCCTGAAACCTGACTTGCTTCATTAAAATAGAAAAAATTATTTAAGATTATCAATAGCAACCAGACATCTCAGATCAAATTCAAAATAAAAGAGAATGCGATAAGATCTCACTACATTCTATCCATTTTTTTTCGACACTCTTTTTCCTTTTCATGGGAACCACAAAGTCTCTAATTTCTCCTGGGAGCCACAAACTGCTGCTATCTCAGCTGTGTTTACTAATCTTCCCTCGACACCAATTTCTCTGCCCCAGAAAGTTAATACTGGTCCAATGTAAATAGCCTTATCTCATAAACTCTTGTTATCCCCCCACCTTGGCGGCCAAGATGGTGGACTCTCAAGACTCCCGATGTCATACATAGATAGAGGTCAACACAGTGGCTTTAAGTAAGAGAAAAATATATATTTCCTATGCCAATATCTGCAGTAAGGTTATCCACCTTAAATAACATGGTGTCAAGGTGTATCCAACTGTGGGACACTGTTCTCGCTATACAATGACACCTGCAATTTAGAGTAATACACTTGCTATGTTTCCACTGTGGGTCTGAAGGATGTACAGATAAGAAATTAAATTGAATATATGTCTCTTGGTTCTCAGAGCTGGTCAATAGCAGGTGGGAGTCTGTCGCAGTCTCATCATTTGCAGAATACAGTACCTGCCTTATTCCACCTGTTCTATTCCATTCCGTTGGAGGCCCTGGATCGCCGTAAATGTCGTGGCTGTAAGTTTTAATTAAGCCCGAAGGGAAATGTGTTAATTATCCCATCGCCTGCCCTGAATTGACTGGTGGCTGCAGGCAGATCCTCACTCGAATGCTGATGATGTGGAGATGAATGAGGTGCAGTTTAACAGTTTAGGATTACATTTAGGATTGATCAAATTCTGAATTCTATTTGGATAGAAGCCTAAGGATAGGAGGGACTTGTAGTCCCATATATCAAAATCACACTTACTCGGCTATTAAAAAAAGATCACCTCTCCCTGCAGAGAGTTCTTGACCAAGATAGTCTATCTTTTTCAGATGGATGAGCTGTCCCCACCATTATTTATCTTTAAATGATCTAGCTAATTATTGCATCCTCTTGGTTATATTGTATTTTGTCATCTTTACATCTGTTCCTCTCTTTATATCTGTCACATTAACTGTCTGTTGTATTATCTAATTATGAGTCCTTCCTTCCTTCCTTTCTTCCAAGCTTGTTGTAATATTGCTGTTGCTATTACATGTGTAACGGAAAGTTATCCCCCCCAACCCCATCCCTCTCTCTCATGTACAATAAGCAGTTCAATGTTCTTCCAGTGGAAATGTCCAATTCACATTACAATATCATTGATTCAATCAATGATATTGGCCTTCTTCTGGTGTAACCAATCGATCAATTACACCAGAAGGAGGCCAGTATACTAAACATGTGGCAAGTCTACAATTGTAGAGCTGCTTTAGTAGAGCCCACTGCTGCCACTGACATCTCTGCCGAGAAGCTGAAAACAGCACCCTTCTCTTTGTCAGCTCCCTGTAGATATTTGTTAATGCAGCGATGGAGGAGCACCGTATAAACTATGCATGCCATGTCCCTGTGGCAGCCACCAGTAGAGAGGATGCTGGTAGGAAAATGCTGGTTTCCATTAGCCCTAAGAGCCTGGTTAACATAAAATTATCCCTGGGGTTAGCAGGAAGCAGACACACCTGTGGCGGCTGCTTGATTAAAGCTAATTTATTATGGATGCTGCACATCTAACGGTTGATTTGCATGCAGTCACACTTTCCTGACATGTTGGCCACACCGATACAAACTGAATTTATTTCCCAGACTTGTGTACTATTTCAAAACAAACATGTAAGGAGTAGTACACACACCAACTGGTGATCTGTCCCACAAACATAGCGTCTGGTCAACAGAAGATCTACAGGCAGACAGCGAACTACCCAACCAGGATGGCGGTCTGAATAACATGTTTGACCGGCACCGCGTCATCGAGCGTGCTTGGCCAAGGCCGCCCCCTCGTTTGGGGGAAAAAAGACAATTGTCCATATTGAAGAGTATTGTCCGTATGCGAGTTGGTGAGCTTAATTGAGACTATACCACATAGTCTAAACAGAGTCACTCATTCAAGTTAGCAGCATAGATAAACAGGACCACCATCAAAACCAAAATAATGAAGCATTTACTTTTACTAACCTGGTTACGGGGATATGTAATGTCTGGCCACTGATTTGGGTCATTGATCCACTTTGAGGAAGGAAGACTAAGGGGGCATGAAGGCTAAACAACTCACCTTAATTTGTCCATGTATCAGGAACGCCAAAGCTCAGGCAGGGTGGCACAATACTCTAAAGACATGTCTTTTAGAATCTATTTAATACTCAATACAGTCCTCCACTTTCTATGCGCCAAGTAGAGGCGAAGTCGTATGTGCCGCTCTGATCTATAGTTAAAGGGCATCTAGGCGAATTAAACTCAACTTTTGAATATACCTCTCATGCTCTGCAGGAGGTAAAAATGAAGCATAGCTACTTGTAGGAAATACTGTACGTTGGCTCATGGCTCAAAGTACTACTTTAGGGAGTAGAAAGTTCTCGTGCAGCTACCTACCTAGCGAAGCATAAAGGTGAGAGTGGTTTGTTTATCCCCCAGAAGGAGGCGTGGCTTAAATGCAGGTCAAACGTATACCAGCTATAGAATTATGGGAGACCGGAACATGAGAGCAGAGTACTCACCCCGCAGGAGGTCAGAGCTGGCATGAGGCGAAATGTGCGACCGGAACAGCTGCCAGTCGAAGTCATCCTCCTCCCCCTGGGTGAAGTCACACAGATTGGGGTCTGAATCCTCATCGAAAGTGCAGCCTGCTGCTGTGAGAAACAGAAACAATAACAATCAGTGAAAGAAACGCCATTTATTGTTTTAGAGTTGAGTTTTTAGTCTACTTAAGAGGAGGGGTAGTCGATGATGACTACATTCATCTGACGGATGACTAAACCACATGAAGGAGGGGCAGGACACACTATAGTCCCACTTCAGAAACCTTACCTTGGCACAGAAGCGGTAGCCATGGTATTATAGAATTTGCACCTCATGTGGTCTATATCTCAGCATGATCTTCCCTCTGATCTTCACAGGCAACCAACATGCATCCATTCCCCACTCTACACTTCCAATAACAACAGCCAGCCACAATGTAATGTGCACTGAAGCCACACTGACCGTCTTTAACCTAACGAAACACACAACACTCTCAAACCAACAAATCGAGCAATGAGCTATAATTACTTCAGCCTCGCACAAAAGCACTCAAATCCAACAAAAGGCGATAATTGCCCCAGCATTTGAGGATAATTTCCCTCCCATTAAAAAAAAACAAAAAAAAACAAGACCACACAACTCAAAGCACACACATATAGGCCCTATATGTATGTGCTTTGCTTTGAATAGGCCTATTCAAATAGCAATAATGTTTGTGGATGGCAGGGACCCTGGGGAACGTAGTGATTATTATAATACTTCACAACCTGATATTGGATTCGCCAAAAAGCCAATTTTTTCTAATTAGATTTAATAGCGATGGCTTTTATGGCCCTTGGGCCCTGAATAATGTGCTTCAGTCGTTGCTCTCTGCATCTGCCATATCTCACATTAGTCCACTGGTGTGAGAATTACAACAGTGGGTGGTTTATACAGCCCAGTCACATGACCAGAGCCTGTGCCAGTAATAATTGGAGCAGGACAGCAAGAGACGCGACACGCTAATGTTTGAAATATCCATGAGCGGGTCCTGAAGGTGACCCCTGTGGTCTACTGCTTTATTACTGCTCGTTCTTCTCGCTAATCTGCCATTTAAAAAAAAAAGGTCTGTGTGACAAGCTTGCAGACCACCGCCAGTGTAACTGTAGTTATGATTCATAATTTTCATTTTTACTACTAATGTACAAGTTGCCATTGCCGTATCAGTTGACATGTTACAAGCCAGATAAAACTGAGGACACAGGAGAGACACTGGGATCGTTTTTGAAGAAGGCAAACTACGGGGAAAGGTTCCAGTTAGTCGTTTCCAGACGGTGTATTCATCGGAGCACAAACACACTCATGGTGCCCTTGCCCACGGCCTCTTATTACATCACTCTTACACCGTCTGTGATAATACGATAACACCAGACCATATCTACCATCATGTAAGCTCGGTCCACTGGGTGATAGTAGCAGCCAACCAACGGTGGAGGGAATGCGAGTTTCTCCCTCTAGGTTTGATTTATTGCCCTGTGCTGGGTTGTTACTGCACAGATCTGCTGCTAGGGCCAGGGGTTAATTGTCCCGCACCGGGGTCTATTTCTAATAGAACAGCCAGAGATATGGGACCTGACACATCCAAACGCTGGCACTATATTATTCCCTGCTGCTTCGGTAAATGAAGCTTGCAGACTCCTCCCTACAAAATGTCAGATCATCCAGAAGCAGGAAGCTGGGAGCCGAGGCCAGGGCTGCCCGGGAAATGTCATCTCCTCAGAATGCACTGGATAGATGCAGCTCATCTATCATGACAAACACGGGACCTCTCGGTGCATCAATCCCTCCTCAGTTCCTTCTGGAGGGCCAATGAGTTTGAGTCTGGTGTGTGCAGACTTGTTTTTTACCTGAACAATTACAGGATAATTTAGTGCAGTGACCAAAAATATATAGGTTTGAGACATTATAACATTTTTGTGGCCGAAGTACATACATGCTTCACTGTTTGCTCTTCTGTTCCTTTTTTCTCTTGTTGGTTAACATCAATCATTACATTACGGCGCTTTTACCCCTCAGTGACATTCCTAAACAGAGACTGACCCCATGCCAGCCGGAAAGAGGTATTCACTCGATGTTTCCGGTATTTCGCCGGGTGGACAATCCCTTCCTGAGCGCCGGCTCGGTGGACACTCGTTCAACCCCCGAGTGTGCCACAGTACGCCAAGAGAAAATGGCGTATTGTCGTAACTTCTCATCCTGTGCCAAATCAGCCTACAACATTGAATTGTATGGAGGAATGCCTATTGGTGAATATAATGGACAGGGAGGAGGTGTAAGATGATGATGTCCAGACAAGGGATATGAGGCATGATTCCGAATCCCGAATTCACTTTGTTTTCGCAATGATCTACAATTAAAAAGGAAAAGCTTATATCTCTCTCTGTCTCCTCTTTTCCCAGAGCAGAAATGGCCAAAGGTTTTTAAGTTGCACATTTAATTCAACAATGAATGGGGTAACATGTCCTATTGCACATATTTACAGATTGAAATAGCCTTGGCAATGTCTTTCCGTTAAAATATATATTATTATAATTAATAATAAGCTCTAGAACTGACAAAACGAAAAACAAATTACTTACAACCTTGAAAACAACCAACATCACCCCATAACCTCTCCCAACTTTACAGCAACTGACATAACTTCAGATATGTACTGGTGCTGTTTCCAAGACTCTTGAGGTAGAAGTGATGAGCAACAGAGGATACAAATATACAAAACATTGTCAGAAGCTCCAACGGCTATATTGGGACAGAACATGGATGTAGAGGGCGGTGGCAATTGCCTCTAATTTGCCACCACATTGGTGGGGATTGTGTAAAAGTGTACCCTACTTTTATATGTGCAATTTTATATCTGACTCTCTCCCTGCGTCTATCGGTTGTTAGTGTCATATGTAGCCGTTCAGATTAGATTTGATATCCCTTCTGTTGTCTGCTTGTATAATCCCCTGCCTTGCTATCTAATTAGGGTGTTAGCTATGCACGGTGAATATTCTTACAGAATCTCTGCTTATCCCCTTTATTTGCATATGCTGTATGCATGGGGACACTGGCCTAAGCTAATTTAAGGTGACATTACTTCAACAGCTTTCCACTTGGATAAATCAAACACGACAAACTGGGGAGAGGATGAAATCACAGAACTGAATCCACACTGAAGGTGTTGTTGATATCATATGTTAGAGTTAGTCAAGACTAGGGGTGTTAACGATTAATCGTTAATCGATTAATAATCGTTAATAATTGGGTCGATTAACATTTGAAACCTAACGATCAAATGTGATATTAGAAAAAAATATTTGTACTTGTTTTTTTTTTTTTTTTTTTTTTTTTAGTTCTTATTATTATATTGTTCTTATGTTGTCTGTATGCACCAACAACCACAGCAAATTCCTTGTACGTGAAAACTACTTGGCGAATAAAACATTTCTGATTCTGATAATCTCAATTGTGTCAAAGGGAGTTGTTGGTGAAATGCAATCATTAAGTTAAACACAAGAGGGCACTGCATTGGGAAACATTGTTTACACAGAAGAAGACTGAAGATGTTAATTCACTTTACATAGAAGAAGACTCAGTCGACCATGAAGCGTGCGAAAAGGAGCGTTGTGTGGGAACATTTCACA
>OMOT01043180.1:0-10890 GCA_900312575.1 Acanthochaenus luetkenii | reverse complement strand
AGAGAAGGAAATAAATAAATAAAGGATGCACTGCATACATCCTTCTAAAGACCAGCTATGCACACACACAAAGAAGCATGATAGCCAAAGCCATTGAGGGTTGATGACTGATAAGACTATAGCCTAAATTTGCCCATGTCTGTTGAAAACGGTGATTACACTGTAAGGCACAATTAAAGGTGGCTCAGTAGCAATGCTGCCACGCCTTCCTGACCACAGACCTGAAATAATGATGAGTTTGAGTCAGAGGTTGCATGTATCTGCTGACCCAATTGCAGCACTAATTACCGAATTGCAGGCAAGCAGGACACAAGTACCAGCAGATCCTGCTGGGTTATCCTTCGATAGATGAGCTACTGGTTCTGTGGAAAACCAACACAATCTGGACAGGAGTAGTACGAATAGTAGATACATTATTAGATTCACTACAGTAAGAACAGAAAAAATAGAAAGTTAGAAAAATTTAAGAAACAAATAAGCCTTAATGGTCATGACAGGACCAATTCTGATATCTACTGTAGGAAGCTCTGAGGTTTGGGAGTGAAGAACCTCACATGCTCATTGCAACATGAAACTCCCTTTCTACATGCACGATCAAAAAGCTGTACCTAAACCCATCACAGGCCACTGGCTGAGCTTTACAGTACAGGGAGGCAACTATAGGCATGGTAACATGCCAGTGTTGGTGACATATAACACTGCCTGTGGACGACAGTAGAACTTCGTCACGCCTGGCCCTGGTAACAGCAGCCATCCATACCTACGTTCAAGTCACTGGGCTCAGTCAAAAGCAACAGCAGCCAAGCCTGTGTGATGAAAGCTATCCATGTCTAAGACAGTAACATCAGCTTAACAGGCCTTATTAGTCAACACAACAGCCGCTAATCCCGCTGCACAGGCTCAGTACTTCCAATAGCAACAGTCCATTAAGTAAGTAGCCATTTATACTTTCCTCTTCATTGTGGTGACAGCACAGCCACTATGCTACTATCACTACACTAGGCATCAGTGAGAAGGTTGAAAAGCTTCCAGAAACATGTTCACATAATTGTAGAATAGATCAATGGTTCACTCCTGCATTCAACACGACAAGAGCGCCAGTTCTGCCAACAAAGCCAAACAGCAGTAAGTGGTGTGAGTGGTGAAACTGAGAAAAATATTTTACAATGTATGTGTTGTCCTGCCTGGCTGGTAACAAAGTGCATAGCATATCATTTGGAAACACTTGAGTACAATCTTTGGTGATATGAAATCTAAACTCATGTCATGGCCTTTGACCTTCAAACAAAGGCACACACACAAAGTAGTTGCTTCTTTGTATGGTAGAGTTCTTTGTACACTAAATGGTAAAGCATAGCCAGTGAGAAAGGGACAACGTCTAAGTCTGATCAAGGGAAAAGGAGGAGAAAGTTTGAGTGCAATTTTAAGGGGCCAGGTAAATCCTTATGGAACAGTCTGTCCTTCCCATCTAGTTGGGCAAAAATGCTGCCGACCTAGATGATTAAAATAAAACCTGAGCCAGTACCTTTGCATAAGAGCAGTCTGACCAGAGGACATAGCAAGACTCTACTGATATTAACAGAGACACAAATACGCATGTTCGGAACATGTGTAGCTGTGTTTGTTTGACAGGCAACATTTACCTAAATACGCTTTTTGAGGGACCGACCAAGTCACATGAAAAACACCTAAATGCCCAAACTATAAAGCAACCTCTAACTGAAGCCCTCCACCTGCATACCCGCACAACCGTTCAGTAGACCCCAAAGCCACTCTCACCTGGTTTCTCTCCCAGCTCAGCCCCACCAGTGTCTGGGTCTCCAGGGTGTCTGAGTTTCTGTCAAGCTCTGCCCCTCTCTTACCTGTACTTCATGCCCGTCTGATAGGACACACACTCCTCCAGGACCAGGCCGTTCATCTTCAGGAAGTCTTCCATGTTCTTTATCTGAGCGGCGACCCTCTGCTCACGGAGTCTCTGCAGCTCCGCCTGGTCGGTGGGCCGTGGCTGATTAAGGCCCTGGTCGGAGTGGTAGCGGTTGATCCCGCTCCGGATGCTCTCGCTGTACGACATAGACAGCATCTTGCCACTGCTGCTGCTACTGCTCTTCCGAACACCGCTGCCCGGCACTGCCGGTTTGGGGATCTGCAGGTGTTCAGGAAGACAATAACTGGACCTACGCCTGCCAGGAGCCCCCCGGGGGCCACCGGCGTACCCTCCCGCAAACATATCCCCCCCTCCTTCTCCTCCTCCTCCTGATGCTGCGGCTACCCGTGCAGTGCAGAGCCAGAAAAAAGTGGGGCCACAGACGGATTGAGGAGCCAGTGGGGCACAGCCACCTCCTTAAATAGCACCTGCTCCCGTAAAAAAAGAGCTCTTCTGTGCAGGGCAGCACACAGCCATGCATCCTGTAATCAGAGTCGCCCAACACAGCCCGGCACCACCCTCCCCTGACAGGCACACAATGGCAGGGTTACACTGATAGGGAGCATTCAGGTAACTAGCTGGTGATTAAGGAGCAGGACCAAAGAGAAGGCACATGCTTTCTGCAAACAGAGAGGAGGCATTCAAACATGCACCAAGCAACAAGGACACCATTTCTGATTCGGACTGGATGGAGGGAGAGCCAAGTAACAAACTTTATGAGAACAAGCCAGAACCTAATTTGTTTGAATACCACTAAAGACTCACAGGACTTCAAAACAAAGATGGGCACAGCAAGAGCTAAAGGAATCACCAAACAGTCTCACACATAACACACTTGCCATCAATATTTTATAAGAGGTCAGAATGTAGTTTATGTTCGGGAGTTTAGGGAGCTTATAGTGGTCATGTTAACCAATTTCCCAAAAACATTTCCACTTCTTCACTTTCACCACTAGGTCTTCTTTCCTCTCGTTTAATACCTAATTTTGCTTACATAAGTTATTGTAGCCTCTATGGTTGAAAATTGAAGTAAATGATGGATAAACAAGCACTGATCCTGTACAGGACCACAGCACATGTGTTCAATTCAATTGAACTTAATTAACTTCAATGGCCATCTCATTTACAAGCTCTAATAACAAAGTTAGATAGACTAATTCCTGTAATACACAGCGTGTGACAGGTAAGACGCCTCTAGAGGCCATCTCACGAAGTGTTGGTGACTGACTGACCCCTCTTGATGCTCCTGGGCTGCAAGTAAGTGATGCCGAGTGTTGCACTCAATTTTACCAATAGAAGGCAGCACTGGGTCAGTTCAACTACCATACTGGCTACAACAAAATGTTCAATGCACTAGTGAGCATTGTAACACAAAACCACTTTCCTGGAGAGGGAAATGTAGAACATTCACATTTTGGATATCAATACAGTTAATATCCATTAGCCTGAGCTACAGCACAATGTTTATTTAAAAATATATCTACCCCTGTATAGCAGTTGCTCTATAAAACAGGTTGTCATGTTTTTCCCACAGAAAAGTTCAGTCTATCCCCCTTGTTTTACATTAAAATGGTACATGGATGGTTGTGGCTATTCATAAAACCTTATGTATGAGAACAGGAAACATGAAAAATGACATACCAGGATCATCTCATATCTCTGCTATATCTTAACACAGCATATAGCATAACCATGTTCATGCATTTGAGATTATGGGATTCTAGCCAAAGTATTCATTGAAACAAAGACAGAGCTAAGACTAGATGAGCTGTTTGATTGATTAAAGGACAGATTTAGCCATTCAGTAAATACAATGTAAAATAAGTCATTCAATAGAAACTTGATTAAATTGTATACACTAATATTTGTGTTTGTTGGGTCACCTTGTAAATACTCTGTCCCTGAATCGCCACCACATTTGACTGAGGAAAAGACACATTCCCCCGCTTAAGGTCTTAAGCTGTATTGATCCTTTAAAAGTCTATTGACTGATACAATGCTTGAACAGCACTTTTCCTTGCCTCTCTCAAAGCCAGCTCACAGAGAGCTACAGTACCATAACACTGACATCAAATCTCCACCTAAAACTCAGACTTATCTAAATGGTTACAAAACAAACATTAAATCTCACAAACCTTGTATTTATTACAATATATAGACTTTATATAGTGCCAATAGTATCCGTTTGAAATTCTAACATGGGGTGAGAATAAGTCCAAGGTCTACACCCCATCATTACACGGGACTCAGATCTCTCACAAAATCTCTATTCATTTTGTTTCTTGTCGTAGTTCTCCCAACCCATAGAGATAGAGAGAAAGAGAGAAAGAAAGGGAGATTCCTGGCTAGGGAGCATGCACCCGCTGCATACTACATACTGTATACACACCCACACATACTCACCACTCTGCTAACTCCTCACACACAAAACACACACACATACTCCTGATGCGGCCATGGGCAAAAATCTTTCCTCACTCACCCGATTTCGTGGGGGCCGGCTCATGAGCGAGGTTGTGGGGTGCCAGTCGGCTCTTATAAACACGCACTGCAGCCAGCGATGAAGCAGGTCCACCCAAACTGGGAGTGTCTTACTAGGAAGTGTCTAAACCCATTAGTGAATATGAGAGTGCATCCCTTCCCTCCCCTCACCACTTGGACCATACTGTATCACCACAACCACCACCCCTCCTCCTCCCCTCCCAGTTAGATCTCATGGAAGAAATCAATTTATGTCGTTTAGTGGCTCGTCTTGTTTCTGCTAACCGCAGCAAATAATATCAGGTTTGAATTATTCACCAAAGCTTTTGCACTAAAAGCTTCTGATTGTTGTTCCACAGGAAAGAATACTAAGAGCCGGACAATAATGAGGGCCTGAGTGTTGTGTGCACATTAAACACACACAGTCTCAAGCAATCACACATGCACACATATAGACTAATGCAGAAAAAGACAGACCACTGAGCACGTTCAAGTCAGCTCTAACCAAGCCACAACAATACTTTACCATCCCAGACTGAAAACCACACCAGCACCAGTTAAGTACATTGGTTCTCTTACTGCATCTCTCAGCGCCCTTGTGTTCAGTTCAAGGTCAGAATCAGTTTCCACATAATGACAACTCTGGCTCAAAGCACAGAGCCATCAAGCACCAGTATTGACAAGGTGGTGTAGCTGCTTAGCGGTTATTATACCACTGCTAATTTTCAGTCTTTGACATGACACGCAATATAATGTGAATTCTGACACCAAAACTTGATGAAATATTGACAGTAATTGATAAGGGGGGCAAAAACACACAATAAGCCCACATACACATGTCCACTTACATTGTTATTTCCAAATAAGAAAATGTATCTTAGGCCTAGGTGTTATATTAAATTACATTAACTTATTTCTGTCATTTAAATCAGATATTTTTTGCTCAGCATATGTGAGAAAATGCTAAATTAAAGTTTGCTTACTTAAAATATATTTTGTTAATCAACCACTAATATCTGGTGGGTTTAAAGGGAACGGTGTCCCTCTGAATCACTATTTAAAAAAGGATGTTTGGTACATCCAGAACATATGTGTGCAAATAACATAGGACATTTATCAACAGGGCCCTGAGCTTCTCCTTTGAGAGATGAGCAAAACAAATAATGGCCTTGTTTGTTGTATAACAAAGCATTACATTTACTGCCAGATACTTTCACTACAGTTCATGTTATTTTGATCAAACAAAAAAGGCTATGAGATCAAAAGGTCAGTGTAGGCTAAACTGAGTAGGATGAGCCATAATCAAGCTAAACTGTATATACCTGTGATACGTTAAATGAAGCGCTTACTTTAAGAGCTTTTATTAACAATATATATTTTCTACAAGTGATGAGTGGAATGACTGCATGAGAGACAATAAAGGTGTCAAAGGTCAAGGACCCTCCATCATTAGGAAAGCACTCACTCCCCTGAAAACTATAAAACGGTTTAACGATAGCCAGAGCCCGAAACACTGTACTAGTATAGAACTATATAGCCTAACAAAGTGGCCTTGGTCTGATCTAGTCCACATACCAAAGAACAAAACAGAACATAACAAAACTCTCATCCGAGATTTAAAAAAAAGTAGGCATAAGGTAGCACAGAGGGAAAAAGATGTGCACAAATGATAGCTAAGATCCTGGTAAAGTGGACAAGACAAAGCATCAGGGTAAACTCACAGACTTGGATTTCATCATATTGGGATGCAACTTTTAAGAATTCACTTACTTTCTAGTAAACAATATATTAGCCATCCTGTTTGCAGTGTACACTGAAATAATTGAAAAGGGGAAAACTTTCCTTCCCAGCATTAGCCCGTTAGGCTATCACTCTGATAGCCTATCAGAGTTATAGACAGACAGATAGGGGGCTTAATCGATCCCCTACATCAAGGCCACAGCAGCAGCTAGTGGGATGGTTTGCACTTTAAAAGGACAGAAACATGCAAGGCGCCAAGATAAAAATCCGATAGTGAGCTCATTATGGGCACATCCACATTGTCAGGTTTTTTTAAATAACTGGATCAGCAGAATAAGGCCTGATATAAGATCATAAAACATGATCAGAGTCGAAAGAACATTTAAAAGCATACTATTAGAGGAGTGGGCTGATCATACAAGCTACACTGCTCTAAGAGAACAACATCCCATCCCCAATGCTGACTAAAATGCTCTGGCTTTCAGAACAAGACAGATGGGGTTAAACTCCAAATGAATGCAGTGTAATCAGATAAAATGTGCAATTTAAGACTGAAATGATAAAACATTTGATTGGGGCCATTGTAACAGGTCATAACCTAAAGTAGGCTTATAGTTGTTTAGATAGTGCAGTCACTAATAGGGATGAATAGGCCTAATCAATGTTATTTAGTCCTATTCTTGACTGTGTGCAACATCAATGAATGTTATCAAACTGAAAAGATTAGTTTTGGTGTGGGGCGTAATGTTTATCTTAGTATCTTTGGGAAAAAATGCTATCTTTTAAATTGAGTATGTCAGCTAACTTGAAAAACGTACAGGTATTGTATCTCTGTATTCCGCGGATCTATATGCGCAGTGCGGTTTTATGGCTTATGATAGCTGCTGGTCAAAGCTAAAAACACTTAATCCTGCTGTAATTGTTGATTCCAAAATTTTGCAAGCTACCTTGGAACAAAATCCATCGGCACCCCTATCAGGTTTAAGCTGGATAGTGCATTGCCAGCTAAATAGTAGATGATACGTGTTATCTGTGCAAAATATGTTTACTAATGGATCCTCGATGTGTCCTCAATGACAGAACAGCAAGTCTCTACAGCAAGGTTATTATAGTTAACTAAAACTACTAAAACATATACAACTAGCAAGACAGTGAACACCAACAAAAATGTAATATCTTCTCCTTCTGCTATACCTGTGAGGGAGGACACTGCACAGTTGGCCATATTATAAGCCTAGATGCAGTCCAAATGTATTTATCTCTTATATTTCATTTGATAAAACGTTAATGTGATAACAAAAGACACAAAAAAGTTGCAGTATGGCATTCTGCACCACCAGCAAGCTGAAAAACCCAGATTTATAGTGAATGTTAATGTTGTTGTTTTTTTACAAAGTAACAGTTTAAAATTGTAAAAAGTTGGGTCACATCATGCCCTTACCCAGCCATACAGTCACATCGACCTGTCAAAACTGTACTGTCCCTCTGTATGGCAAAACCCAGGTCCAACAAGACTCACTTGTGGCTCTCCAAGATCATATTTTAAAAGTACGTGTCTGACCAATACATTTTGTGGCGGAAAATTTTCTCTATAAAGCTACTAGTTGCCTTCAAGAACCTATAGTTTCTATTTTGTGCCGCAAGGTTGATGGTCATTGGAGACAAGGCAGGGCTACAAAAATGTATTTCTGGTCCTTTTTTGTTTCGTTTTTTAAGGTAAACCAACATTTTGCACCACACGCTTATCTGGTAATATTACCTTATAGCTTGACTTCACCAATGTTTCGGCCATGGATCATAAAATTATCATGAAAAATACTATGAGATTTAATCAGCTAACAGAAGATGTCAAATAACGATGGATTGTGTTTCTTCTCACTCAGTGACTCTCACAGACATGGATTGTTTTCCCCACACCAGCTCCACCAACATCCAACCCCTCATCTATGACTGTACAACAGCTGTATCTATCTTCTATACGTTTTTTTGGCACAACTTTACAAACTTTGCTCTGCGATAAAAAGAGTGAGTATCAGACAGACAGACAGATACACAGACAGGTACCTGTAGAACTGCAGCTGTCGTTTGGGGCTCCCATAGCGAGCGCTGAAGCCATCAAGGGAGAGCACAAATTAAGAAAAGCTTAGGTTAATAAAGCAGGAAAGGGAAGAAATTAGTAGTCATGAAAAGACAGACAGAGAAAGACACTAATTATACCATAAACACTAAAATGGTAGATGAGTCAAGAAGTGTTGAGTGATAGTGGAAGACAATACAGAATGTCTGAAATATGAGCTTAGATATAAAAGGAAAGTAGAAGGGAATAGGAAATACTGAATTAGCAGTGACAAGCTGAGCGTAATCTTTACACTCTGGATATTGAAATGTAAAGAGCTTTCAAAATCATCTTCAGGGTTCCTACGCCCATTTTACAATGTTAAAAATACATGTTACATGCATCATAAAAAAAGTCAAGGATAACACACCAAAGTCATAGACATGTTTCCATTGTGGTCCTTGGTGTTAAACAGATAAAACGATATACAATAAACACAACATAAACATCAGTACATAACAGGTAATCACAATTCTATGCTTTAACATCATCTAAGAGCCAGGATTTGACCTTTTTCTTAAAAAGTTGCTGGCAACTTGTGACCTTTATGTCCAACTGCAACATGTTCCAGTTTACCGCTCCACCAAACCTAAATGAACATTTCACCAGTTCAAAATGAAACTAACAACTAACAAATATCACAATGCGTGAAAATGCAGTGGGTCTACAACTACATAAAATGTGTAGTTTAATATGTATTAGGACAAAACAATTAGATGTTTGTGCAATTCCCAAGCTTTCTAAGACCTGGAAATGATCGAATTGACTTTCCATACATTTCCAGACCTACACAAGAACCCTGAATCTTAATTGTACCAAACTACCAGACCTCACAGCATCTGGATAAACATTTGATATTGAAACCAAGAAATTCATATGAAATCATCGGTGGGTGATATGGATAAAATAACATTTAAATATATTTTCAGATACTATCACAATTTATGATATGCTTCACAATCATTTAACATTTTATTTTAAGGCTAGACTGCAGTTTACTGAAAAGTACAACACAAATGGAAACAGTACAGTACTCCATTTGCAGCCGTAATAGAAAGACCCCAAAAAAAGAAGAAAAAAGACATTCAGGAAGTCAAACTAGGTTATTAACCTATTTTAATTATAGTTTCAAAAGCACTGCACAGCTTCCAGTCATGAATAAATGGATAGTAAGATTCAAATAGGGCTCTGATGAACAAATAGACCTTAAATTGTTAAATCTTTAACCTTCATTTTCAGCTGTTTTAATAGGAACCATCCTTTGCCAGGCAAAACATTACAGAATCTTGCCATTGATTGTCTTATCAAATGGAGTGCTTCTCTCAAATGACTTGAGTAGTGGTGTCTGATGCTGCCTTCAAGTGATTCTTGTAAGCGCCTTCTTCCGAATAACTTGTTGTGCTTTTGGTGGGAAATAACTAAATGTACCATGTAATAATCTTTTTTGTTGTTTTTTGTTAATCAAGCAGCATGGAGCTACTTTACTTACTGCAGCATCAGAATAAAGAGGAGAACATGTGCATCATATAACTGATGTTTTTATTAATTTTGTATAAACAAATGCATAATGGTAAAAGTTAAACAAAGACTAAAAATAGAAATGCACAACAATATTACTTATTAAATAGAACTCCAAACAATAACATTATAATATAACATCACTTTTACCATCACTTGTTGACAGGTCTTCCAGGCTCAGTGTAACTTGGGTATCATACTTGTAAACTTGTAATCATGACATTTTCAACATCACTTGAAGGCAGCATTAGTCCATCCCTTTTGCTGTTCAATGATGCACTCAAACAAGGTGTTGAACCAGGACATTTTAAGTTTTCAGTTTAATAGGAAAGTTATGCGTGACTAAGGTGAAAACTTGGGTGAAAGCAGCAGATGTAAACTAGTATGGTGAAAGTTATGAATGGAAATTACGCGCAGATTATAGGCTACAATAGTATATCACAATGTCCATGATCTCCCTGTGGAGGCAAATCATGACATCTTAACCGGCGAAGATGTAAAATCATCATTTTGTCCACCCCTATCTGACATAAGTCTGATAACCACCTTCTTGGTTGGTGACATATCACACTACTACCCTTCAGCCACGGCGCCCTATCTGCCAATAGCATAGGTGATGTTGCTTGAGAGGACTGGAGCAGATGCTTCTCAATGAGACAAACAGATGGTTCTCTGTGGTTGCGCCACATGCTGGTGGTACATCAGAAAGCAGAATATCAACCTCTACACTGTAGAGCAGGGGTGCTCAATAGGTCGATCGAAGGTAGTGTGGGTAGATCGCATGACATCAACAACAACAAAAAAAATTATTAAAAAAAATTATATATTAAAAAAAAAAAATTATTCACAATGAAAGACTGCTATAGTTGGTCTGACTGATGTTGACGAAAAATGTTTGCTTTGGACCAAAGCGTCTGCTAAATGATGTAATGTAATGTAATGTAGACGTCAGCCTATCATCCATCCCGTCACTTGATTGATATACAGGGCAGCCAGTCAGATGACATCTGACTTTTTCTGGCGAGTTGGTCACGTGGAGGCGCACGGAGAGGGACCAGGAGCGAAGCCCCCGCGCCGCGCTGAGGTTCCGAATGGCGGACCAGGCCCGGTG
>OMOT01043172.1:0-11203 GCA_900312575.1 Acanthochaenus luetkenii | reverse complement strand
GTAGTAGCAGTAATAGTAGTAGTAACAGTTATACTAGAGTAATAGTTGTAGAAGTAGTAATAGCAGCAGTAGTAATAGTAGCAGTAACAGTAGTAGTAGAAGTAGTTGCAGTAGTAGCAGCAGTAACAGTAGTAGTAGTAGTAGTTGCAACGTCAGTAGCAGTGGTAACAGTAACAGCAGTAGTAGTGGCAGTAGTACTAGTAAAATTAACAGAAGTAGTAAGGTACCAGTAGTAGACGCCATAGCATTGTTTAGTAGTAATAGTGTTAGTAGTAATAGTCTATGACTTAATTACAGATGAATATCCTACACACTGTATCGACGGCAGGCAAGCAGCTGAAACTGCGCCGTGTGACGCATTGTAGCTAACAGCTAATTAGCTGACACACCGACCTGATTAGCTAAACAGACCAGACTTACAGTAACGTCGTTCTACTGTTTGCTAATAAGCAAATCATCCCAGCTAATGTTAGCACTCTGGTCGACAGTCTGTGAAAACGACTCAGTCATATCAATACTAACCGACAGATCTTTGCCGTTGGCAGCAGTGAGTTTTTCTATACGAGCCGCGTATGTGTCTCGTCGCTTAGGAGACGCTTTCGCCACAGTACAGTACGTGTGATCCATGATCGGAGCCTCTGTTCGATCACGACCTCGGGGATAGCAGTCCCTACCGATAAGACCGGGGTCACGTCAGACGTGCTTAACGACAAGACTTCCGGTTACATTTTCTAAAATAAAACCGTTGTTGCTGAACATGTTTATTAACACAACACCGGTATATGTTTTAAAGTTTTGATTTCACTCCACTTTTACTCTACTGATTCAAACGAGTAGTCTGATACGACTTATGTTGTTCTGTACACCCAACCCGATTTCTTTATTTTCAAATGGGGCAGATGCTATGCTTTTAATTCGAAGGCTAAATTACCTAACTTCCTGTGCTCTGTATATATCTTTGCAGCTTGGCGAAACTGTAATAATTTGTCAAACAAGCCATAGCCAAAATAAAAAAGATAGGATTTCTAGTTTCCAGTGACGAGTTACAAATAAAACGCTTATTGACAAATGACTTTTGTAGAAATATAAAGCGCCAACGTGAAACTAAAAGCCTATAATAAAAGAGAAAGGACTACCAACAATGTCTGTATGAAACCACGAGCCCAGACACAAAGACTCCATGCTCAACTCATTACCGCCACCAACTGGATTGTATAATACATTACACCTGTATGTTCTCCACCCAATAGACACAAATGTCTTCTACTTTGTCATTTCAGTTCAGAGATCTGTCTTCAAACCTCCTAACTTCCTGGGCCCTGGAGTACCGGAAGTGATCCCATACAGGAGTGTGTGTTTTTTTTAAACAAGTGGGTCAGGATATTAAGTTGAGCCACATATAATATTGATGTGCGTCTCCAATTTACTGCTGGTTCCAGGCCACGTTTGCTGAGTTTCTCACAAGTCTTTGCCGTATAAAATGGGTTGGATAAAATGTAGGTTAGTGGGTTGATGTAAAATTAGCCCTCAAAAAAATGTCTGAACCTATGTTACGAGAATTAAAAGAGGATAGAAAATTGGGCCACCAGACAGAGATGTTTGCATAGACAGAATAACTAATGTTGGGGACGTTTTTCTTAGTTGTACATAGGGCATGCAGAGTCAAACTTTGGCCCTGGGGTTCGTTCCAACATGCAGAGCGAGAGCATGTGTGGTGGTGTTTAAAAAAAGAAAGAAAGAAAAAGCCATCATTTGAACACATCACATTACTATACTTAAATAACTACAACAAACACTTGCAGAGGTATGGCAGAGGTAAGCATTACAATGTTCAAGTATAATAAGACAGCAAACAGACATTTGTATAAATAAAATTAAAAAAAAGCCATTAATTGGACACATCACATTACATACACCTATACATTGGGGCGGCATTAGCTCAGGAGGTAGAGTTCCCGCCCCGCAACCGCAAGGTTGATACATCCCGGTGATAAATCTGTCGTAGTGTCCTTGAGCAAGACATTATTATATATATATGATCTGTTTGTTATGCCTTTAAACAGACCAACGCAAATCATTAAAGCTTTATCGTTCCTTCCCTACAGACCTAAAGGGCAAATTACTGCATAAATTTGTCTTATGCAGCATTAGAGTTCATTATAGTCATTTCAATCTTCCTTTTTCACAATATAACATTGTTACTGTGGATAATATAGATTCTTACGTTGAAGGTTGTAAATACATAAAATATAATCAGCTGTTTATATTGTTGGTCATAGCGGTACTGACGGATTGACTTTCAGTACTTTTGTCCCTCGCAGTCTGCCGTAGTCCGTCTTAACATTCAATACCGGAAGAGAGGAGGTCCTTTCCCCGCAGACTCCAACATGGTGAGCAAAAATTCCTCTCGGCTCTTCTCCGAAATCATCTTCAAACATCACCTTTCGCAGTCGCAACATCGCACACTTACACATTATAGTCTAAAATCACACATATTATAAAACGGTTAAGCCATGAATTGTTGTCATAAGTAACGGTTCTTGCTGTATGTTGTGGGTGTAAAAAATAAATAATCTCGGACCCCTACTTTGGTTATCTTTCATGGCTAGTTAGCATCAGTGTAGCTAACGATGAAAACCGACAAACGGCAGTTGGGGAGTCTCGTTTTACGATTTATATATCGATTATAATGCCACATGGAAACAAATAAAAGATGAACCGGTGTAAATGTTGTATTCTGTACAGTTTGCCATCTGTCGGTCAACTGCAAGCTAGGCCACAGCCGGGCGGTGCTAATTAGCTTCCAACTGACACGTTAGCATGCTAGTCGGACTGACCGTTTGGCCCCTGGTTCCAGTGCCTGGTCCGGCGTCATCCAGTCCCACACGTCAACAGTTACTTAACCTTGCGGTGTAAAACGCCGGTTGTCTGTCCCGTTGTTGACCGGCCCGTGTCTCCCCAGGCAAGAGGACCGAAGAAGCACCTGAAGCGCGTCGCAGCGCCCAAGCATTGGATGCTTGACAAGCTCACCGGAGTGTTCGTAAGTATCGTATTTAGCTGTAATCGGGACTAAAACTAATGAGGGTAAGGCATGAAAAATCATCCTCAATCGATGATGCATCCAGGTTGTGTCACAGAACTACGGATCCCGTTGAGATGTGTTCCTGAACAAGCCTATTCTAAAGTGGCACACTGGAAGTCACTATATAGATGTTGTGCTAAATGCCCAAAATGTATGTGATGGCAATTGCCCATTCCTGGTCTCCCATTGCATCAATTTTAACGTCTCTTTCCCCCCCCTCTGGGTCGTAGGCTCCTCGCCCCTCCACCGGTCCCCACAAGCTGAGGGAGTGCCTGCCCCTCATTATCTTCCTGAGGAACCGCCTCAAGTATGCCCTGACGGGGGACGAGGTCAAGAAGATCTGCATGCAGAGGTTCATCAAGATCGATGGCAAGGTCCGCACCGACATCACCTACCCCACCGGATTCATGGGTGAGTTGGAATGAAAGGGGAGGATGTGTTTGGGACAGACGTCTAGCATCTGTCCCCTTGAGCATGAATCCATACAGGTATGCTGTCTTTGTAATTGACTTTGCACTCTTACTATTTTGCGTGGATCTTATTGAACCAAATACTACAAAGTCAACTTTTCCCCCGTGGTTTGGATCAAAGAAAACAAATTGTAGGTGTGAACGCACCCTTAAGTCTCATTATGTTCAAGAAGGCAAGGTGGGTTTCACCTCATGTAGATTCTATGCTGACAAACAAATGAGGCGACTTACGAACATCAGCTGACATTTCTCTGATTGTAGAGAATGAATGCACTTCCAGTAGCTAGTTGTGGAGACGCAAATGCAGTTAGATCTCAGGTAGGGTCTATACTGAGAGCGGCGAGAGATGATTGATGTGATGTACCACAGGATTCATGGTTGAGTTGGGTGAGGAATGGTGACGGACTGAATGCAGTTCTCGTCCCAGCTCAGATCTGTAAGATGTTACTGTTTAAATGTTAAAGGAATTGGGTCATATTAGCACATTTTCTCCAGGTTACTGTGTTTTGGGTCCTTAGCTAGCATTTGTTCTGTTTCACAGCAATGATTTAATGGGACGTGCCATGGAATGTGTTTTTGCAAGTGTGCAGTGGATCAAAATAAGCAGTTCATCGCTGGGATGGGGGAAGTTGTCCTAGATAATTTACCTTGTTGCTCTAATGCCGTATGACTATGCCTCTACCACTTACTAGGAAGGAGCAGTGATGACTATCTGGTTTTGATCAGCAATGAGCTGAAACATACAACCAATTCCTCTAAGAAGTTCTGAGCTCCAGTCACAAAATGATGTATTTTTGATCCCATTCATTTTCTAGGGGCCCAGACGTATTTTTTATTTTTTCATTTCTTTCATTTCTTACTTGACTCTGGGGACATTTGTAGATTGGACCTGATTTGTTAATGCAACGGTGTATGTTTCAGAGGAGCAATGGATATGTTCTCTTAACAGTTGTGGCATTCTATGATCTTTTCCAGGACTCTAACATAATCTTTTTTCACAGATATTGAATTATGTCTGCCCATTATCAGACAGGTCAAGTACCTATGGATCACATTGGATCTGTGATTGTTGGTGGAAAAGCCCACATTGTACAAACTGCAAAAGTAAATCTAAGGAGCATAGGTTGGAATGAGATGCAGCTGGTGATTACTTTGGGTAGATTTGTCCAACTAGGATATTGAAGGGACTAAATCAGTTGTTGTTTTGAATGGGATGTAGCCACTTGGAAGAGGACTAGTGGCAATGCAAGTTATTTTGATGTTTTTAGCCCATGTTACAGAATAGCTGGGGCAACATCAGCTGCCCCACTTTGCTGGATTAGAACTGTGATTGGAACCAAAAACAACATCTTTGTGAAGCCGACTTGGCCCATACAGATTGGGGGAAAGTTAAGGGGGATAATTAAACCAATATTTAGTGTTTTCCTTCGTTTTTAAGGGTTTTTTGTTTTTTTGTGTGTGAGAGAAAACATCCTCATGTTCCAATGTTTGTTGTACTGCACAAAGAAAAACATGGATTGTCTGTTTAACCGATGCTCCCTCTGTGTGATGGCTCTTGGATGCGGACACATTCATCTATCCAGCTTCTTGCGAATCAAATTGTGCATTTTACATGGAAGTGTCACAATACACTTCACACGTGCTCAAACATCTACTTTTGATGCTGACGGGATGCTGGTCTTTATTCACTTTCTTTGTATTTCAATCACAGCAACAAAACAGATATTGCAGAGTACAGAGCAGGCAGTTAGGGGCTTCAAAACAACAGGAAATATTTCTAGTTTTTGCAGACATGCAGACTGTCTCCTCCAGACCTCTCACCCAGTCAGGTCCCTCTCCACCTCTACGCCAGCCAACACCCTCACATGGAGGTGTAGCGTTTTAATTTCCAAAGCCATGGGGAAGCCTTCGCAGTAGGATCACCGTGGCCTATTTATATACATACATAGGGTTCGACGTTAAGGTTTTTCCTTCCTTAATTTACATCTAAATTCTACTTGCCCCAGTTACATTTCTACTTGCCCTGGGGGGTATTGTTGCCGGCTCTGCAGCACATAGATTTATCTAAAAAGTTGAAAACAAAACAATGTGCCACTCTCAACAACTGTTAGTGTGTCCTTAAGCAAGGCACTTAACCCACAACTGCAACAAGTGAGCTGCTCATTGACTTAAGAGCAGTCTGGTTGTACTGCGCAGCTCCCAGACTTAAATGAGTGGACCTGTGAGGGCCGTGTATGCTTAGTCAACATCTTTGGATAAAGGCTAAAACTTTGAAACGACATTGTTTGCACGCTTGTTTATTACCCCGTCAGCAGACTTGACTGTACTAGCAAGCAGTCTTCCTGTATAGCTGTAGGTCAGCGTTTACATCTGATCTGTTATTGTTTTGTTTCCCTTCACGAGGAGGTTGAAGAGGAAGGGGAAGTTATGAAGTGGTAAACGGAGTGTGGATGCATGGTGGCTCAGTGGTTAGCACTGTCGCGTCAGAACATGAAGGTCATGGGTTCGAATCTCAGCTCGGTCTTTTCTGTGTGGAGTTTGCATGTTCTCCCCATGATTGTGTGGGTTTCCTCCGGGTGCTCCGGTTTCCTCCCACGCTCAATTGACGTGTGTTTGTCTGCTAGATGCCGTAATGTAATGGATGCTAAAGAGTTTGTCTGCTAGATGCCGTAATGTAATGGATGCTAAAGAGTGTTGCTGTGTGTGTCTATCCAGATGTGATCAGCATTGAGAAGACCGGTGAGCACTTCCGTCTGATCTACGATGTGAAGGGACGTTTCACAGTCCACCGCATCACTGCTGAGGAGGCCAAGGTAAGAGCTGGAGGTAGTAGGGATTTGTAGTTTCTTTTTAGTTAAAAAAAATGTATAACTAATTGATTTCCAATTCATGTTTTTGTGTCCTTGACCTGATGTAAATTTCAAGAGCTGAATACTAGCTTGATGCTATTTGATGAGATAGACTCCCTCTTAGGGTGACTCGTGTTGTGAGATAAACAAGGACATTTTGGACAGACTGGCAATAACCAATGGTAGTTGAGCTCAAGGTAGAAAATGTGTGATCCTTTAGCGGGAGACTAGAAATCTGATAGTCTGTCATCTAGTGTGAATTGCTGTGTATTTTCAGAGTGCAAGGATTTTGTTGGGCAACATACATTTTCATGTCCAACTCCTCTCCCTCTCCAGTACAAGCTGTGCAAGGTGAAGAAGCTCCTTGTCGGCATCAAGGGAATTCCGAACATGGTGACCCACGACGGCCGCACCATCCGCTACGGCGACCCCCTCATCAAGGTCAACGACACGGTCCGCATCAACCTGGACACCGGCAAGATCGATGAGTTCATCAAGTTTGATACTGGTAGGTACAATAGGGTTCAACTCGCTGCAGGTCTGAAAGTTTATGGAACATGAATTTGATATTTTCCAGGTCTTGTTGAAAGTGTAGAAACTGGGCATTTAAAAGTGTGCAATTGGGGGGGAAGCAGTCATTCCTGACACATGCAACTACAGGTTTTATGATGATGCAGGCATTTCACATACTGTGATACTATATGAAGAGTGAGTTCAAACTGTAGATTGATAAGGGCTATTGATCGTTACGTGATGTTTTGGGTTATTTCCACCTGCTCCTCCCTCCAGGTAACCTGTGCATGGTGACTGGCGGTGCTAACTTGGGGCGTATCGGTGTGATCACCAACAGGGAGCGTCACCCTGGCTCCTTCGATGTGGTGCACGTCAAGGACTCCACGGGCAACTGCTTCGCTACCAGGCTCTCCAACATCTTCGTCATTGGCAAGGTGAGGACACGTGGAAAGGTCTTGAACGCACAACTTACTGGTTTCTACATACAACCAACCTATGACACTAGAATGAGTGACGAGATATTACGGCATTTAGCAGACGCTTTTATCCAAAGCGACCCACATGTTATACTGTTGGCGGAGGCAGCCATGCAGTTGCGGGGCGGGAACTCTACCTCCTGAGCTACTGCCGCCCCCGTGGCAAGATTGACTTTGAAACAGGCATTTGAATTCAAGCATCACACATGGGTGCGCGCATGCATTTAGGCTGATGGGCTGCTTTTGTTTGACATGCTTTCAAAACCTGGATTAGGTTCTGCATAACATTTCCATAATGCCCATAGGGAAAATTCTGCCTTAACAGAATGTGTATTTTATTGAGCAGTTTCGACGGCCTTAATCTGTAAACAGGTGTTTCCTAAAGCCAGAGACGAGAGGAAAGACAGTCATCTGTAGGTGAAGGGAGATGAGGGTGGAGCAATGATGACAGTTTTTGGTTTTGATCAGCAATGAAAATACACACCCAATTCCTCTAAGAAGTTCTGAGCTCCTTGACTAGAGATCCTTTGACTGTAAAATCAAGGATGTGTTTTCATATCGGCTGAATATCAGTCCAGTAGGTAAACCTACGATTGCAACATCCTTCGTCCACCTGTTCCTGGTGAACTGTACCTTTTCATCAACCTCATCTAATTTCTCCTCTCTCCATCCTCCACCCCCCCACCCCCGTCTCCAGGGCAACAAGCCGTGGGTGTCCCTGCCCAGAGGAAAGGGAATCCGTCTGACCATCGCAGAGGAGAGAGACAAGAGGCTGGCCGCCAAGCAGGGCAGCAGCTAAACTGGCCACACAGACAACCATGGTTTTCAAATAAACTGTTATTTACAAAACAGTTGGTTTGTCTGTCTGATTTGTACGGTGCCAGTCTTCCTACGTAGAACAATGGAGCTTACGTTTTTAATTACAAATGTTTCTTGTTGCTGAAAAAACTGCAGTTTTACATCGCAATTGCAATATTCGGGGGGGATTTAAATATGATTTGTGAGCAGACCTGATGCATGACTACGCATTGTCATTTCACATATTTCAATACCTGACGTAAAGAACGAGCGCTCTAGTTGTCGCGAGCGCCAACTATCGGCAGAAATATCTAGTCGAGATGACCTGATGAAAGTACGCAGTGTTGAGATGTAGAGGAACGCCTCCGTTACTGTTTCAGAGACTAGAAGGATTTGAACTGGGATAGGAAGTGACGTCTGGTTATTTCCTGCAGTTCGTCTGAAGGAGGTGAAGTAGCGATGTAGCCGTCACTTCTGCTTCTTGATTTCAGTCCGAGGCCCAGAAGTGGCTTTTAAGGTCACAATAAAATAAAATGTTAAAAATACTTAAATATCATTAGCTAATTTTCCAGGTCATAATGTAGACTTGTCTAACAAATGCGCCTTAAAGTTTTTTATTGTATACTTTCATCAAAATCCCAGTACTTGGAAAACCGAAAACTGCCTTTCCCGCCCTAACTGACCTCCCATTGGTTTACACTTTGGAATGATCCCTGCTCTCAATATGTCCCGCCTCCAAACGTCAAATTACAGAAGCAAGATGTGAGAGTTTGATCACCAGACCTGCACGTGCTCAGATGGTCCAGACCTCAACTTGTCATCCCTCTTGTTTTAACCTCTATTCTTCTGACCTACAATCCCTCCATCTTTCCCTGGGCGGCCACCCACTCCCATCCTCCCTCTGTCCCTCCATCCTCTGCCCTCTTTCCATCCCACACCATCTGTTTTTACTCCTATGCTAATCCCTCTCTTTCTCTGCTTGTATCACACCATTCTCTTCTCTGTTCTCTATCAAATTGACCCCTGACTTTCTATCTTTCTCCTCTATCACTCATCCCTTTCTCCATTCTCTGGACTTATACCAGTTCCCCCTCTTCTTCCAACTGTCATGTCATCCCTCTGCCCCTCTTTCTCCTCAAATCCTCTACCTGTCTAACCTCAATCCTTCCTTTCCCACATCAATTCCTACCTATTTCCTTTCCTCCATCGCCCTCTCACCCTCTTTACTTCCCTCCATCAATCCCTACCAAATATCCCCCTCCCTCCACCCCTTTCTTGCTCCCCCTTTCTTTCTTTCTTTCCCTCCATCCATCCCTACCTAATTCCCCCCCACCTCCCTCCATCCCTCCCCTCTCTGTGTTCAGACTTCAATACCAGTCCATATGGTTACTGCTGGGATCCGGCCTGCTCCGCGCTGCAGAAACCTGGCCTGCACACCACCTCGGTGTGTGTGTGTGTGTGAGAGAGAGAGAGAGAGATCGACCCTGCTCTTCTCTGCAATGACCTAGCCTTCAGACCCTGTGTGTGAGAGAGAGCGCTTCTCTTCTCCCCCGTGACTTGGCCGTCGATCCCCACCTCTCCAACATGACACATACCATGACAACACACACTGCAGGAGTGTGTGTGTGTGTAGGGCATGGGCAGCACAGCATCACAGCCATGACCGTCTGCTCTCTGACACTGTACAGTACAGTGATCCATCATCCTCGGCCAGGAATAGCAGGGACGGTGTGTGAGGACAGAATGTGAGGAGTTGCTTTCAAAAATGCTTTAAATCAAGTTCATCACTCGGTATTGAGTTGCCTACTATCCTTACCTTGGTGTGTGTGTGTGTGTGTGCGCGCACGCTGTATGAGTTCATTAAAAGTTCAGGTCCGTTCTCGGGGGTCGAAAGGCATTCTGGGAAATGTAGGAAATCACTAACCAGAGGTAGAAGTGGATGAGGCAGGTTAAGGGTTGGTCCATTGGTCTGACAGCTGACCTTTGACCTTAACCTTGTCCGGACCGGACGTCTCGTACGGTGACGCAACAAAGTGAAAGGACAGATTTAAACACTTTCAGGGTTTGTGGTTTAGCAACTAATCCAATGTGACAGTGTTGTCCCCATTTTTACAGACCTGGGACCAGTTCTTCTAAACAAATACAAGTGCGTGCGTGCGCACACACACACACACACAGTCTTTGAATGTTTGAAACATGAGACTTGCCAGATGCATGTTTTGCTCCGGTCCTGCTCTGCATCCCCTTGTGAGCAGAACAACAATCACATTTCATTCACACACACTCACACACACACAGAGACTTTGAAGTGCATTTGTCTGGATGGTGAGCAAAGCAAAAGAGAGAAATGCGCTGCAGCCCCTCGGAGAGAAGAGAAGGAACATGTCGATTTAGTTTACCGAGGAGTGAACGCAGAGCGGGGGAGTAAACAGACTGAAGGGAGAGACGACGTTGACTCACCCACGTATCCTGAATTCATCCTGCGTCAGCGCCGTAAACATCGGTCGCCGTAGTGGAAGTCATTTCTTCTGCGTCTCCCCACATCAGTGCTGTGCAACTCTGCCTTCAATCTTCTAATCATCATAATCGTTACTTCCATAGCGCTTTTCAAAACCATTTTACGAAGGACGGCAAAGGAATGAAGTAACAAGAATAATAGTTTTTATACAGTCAACCTAAATTATCATGTTGTGCGACTGAACTAAACGTTCTTTCTGCCAAACGGTTCCTCTCGGGGACGGAGCAGTAGTGCAGCAGTAGTGCATCAGACGTGCAGCAGAAGTGCAGTAAACGCTGGGCCTTTTAACAACGGCGACACGGTTGAAATGCCTGAATGGTCTCCAACTGTGGGGCGGCACCGCGGCCTCGTGGCTTTTGAAGACCGCCACGTATCGGAAAGGCCACGGGTTTCATCCCCGCAACGGTAAATGCGCGTCCACCAACCAGCTGCATCATGTGTGACACAGATTCTAATCAGTGTCCATTTTTTGTAGTTTATTTTGTAAAATTCCATCC
>OMOT01043171.1:0-10626 GCA_900312575.1 Acanthochaenus luetkenii | reverse complement strand
GCATGTCATCATCTTGGCTTTTCCTACAGTACATCGTGTGTTTCCTGGGGAGTTACCGTCTCTGGTGTTAAAAGCCAATGCCCTCACTGGCCTCACTGGCCTCCTTTCATTGGCCTCACTGGCCTCCCTCCAGCAGGTCCTGCATTCCTTCTACGGCAGCGATATACAAGCGAACTTGTTGGGCAACTTGGATAGGAGACAGCGCTCATGGAATTGCCGGAGGATTGTTGCTTTAATCATGTGAATGTTTTGTTTCCAGGAAATAACTGAATAGAAGTTTGACCCCGTGTCCCACTCTGTTCCTTTATTTATTATGCCTTTATTAGCCAATCACTTTCTGGTTTTTGTTTCACTGTAGTGCTAACAGGTATGAGCTAGTAAAAGTGACCATATCCCTGTGTATCCCACTGAGTTCGCAATGTCAGGTTCCCATTTATTGGCAATGGAGCAGCTCCAAGACGTGTCTCTTGCTGACATCACAGTAACCTTGGATCTCTTGATCTGAAGCTTCAGAAGAGGTTTGTTTTGATTAAGTGTTTTATTGTGCGTGCGCGTCTTCTATAAACCCTGTCCGTAAACCACAATTCTCTGAGACGATAACATTTGAATGGATCAAGGAAAAAATCACAACAACGCTTACCTGATGTCTGGGTAATGCTCCACTAAAGGTCGCAGACGGTTCTTTATGTCCCTCTTGTTTTTCTGTCCGATGATGTCACTCAGGTCGTCTCCTACAGGGTGGAGCCACTCGTGGATCGACTTCTACACGAGGGAAAACAGAGAAGACATGGCGATGAGTCAGTAGCAGTTGCGTTTTAATGATGAGTTTGAACCGCAAGTGTTTGAGTGTTGAGATTGTAAGAATCAGTTTAAACGGGCAATAAGTAAGATTTTGAGTGGTGGGGGAGGAGCCAGAGACTTGTCCATGTTGTTGACTACTGGTCGCCGATAGCGGACGATAGAAGTCATTGATTACTTAATGCTCCTTTAATTCGTAATTTTGAACTTAAAGAGCACTATAACATCAGTTAAGAGTTATATGGAAACAAAATCAGCAATAACGTTTTCCATACTTTTTATGTGTAGCACACACATTATGCTGCATGTCATGTTGACATCTTGTGATGTCTTGGCTCGGCGGAGTAAATTAGTGAGGATGTGAATTACGCAAAGTGGTGAAACCGATTTGTCACTGAAGAGGGAACAGACCGACATACTATCCCATGACTGTGTTACTCCATGTATAAGTCAGGCCTAGGTATAATACTATTCTTAGTGCTTGTTTAAAGGTGAAGGGCATCTTTAGAAATGGATCAGCTAATGTTTTTCATGAGTTTTTTACACATGTGGATGATGTAAAAAAAAAAGTTGTATTTAGATAAAATGTTGGTGAGGAACTGAAGAGGGTTTTACCATGTCAACAAAAAGCTCCCTGAGTTCAGCCCACTGCTGACGAATCTTGCTCGCCGCTTTCTCGTGTTTCCGGTTCTTGCACGAGTAGTTGTTCTTCATCAGCTGGGCGACGTATTCTTTCACCAGGTGGTAGTGCAATCTGCTCACGAATGTCTATTGTCAAGAGAGACCCAGGGCGTCATGTGGCAAAACAACAGGATGGAGGGAAAAAAATGGAAATGAAAGTCTGTTATTCCTGTGTATCACATGGCCGACGACCCTAAGATCATCTGAGCAACACCTCCACTTCCAGCTATTCATTCGTCCCTGTTGCCACACCGTAATGGGCTCCCTCAATAGATTCTCCAGTCGCAGCATCCGGGCAATAACAATAGTGTCCAGATTAAATACCTGGAACTTTCCAGAGGTTCATCAGAAAGCAAATAAGGATTTCCTTTGACTAACACAGCTCAAAAGCAATTACATATCACTGTTGTCAGGTGAAAACCTCACAACTCCAATTTAGTTGATGTTCATGTTTTAACTTCAGTCGAAGGATTACATGCACCTCCATGAGTTGAGGAAATTCTACAGCTCTTGTGCTCTTTCAAACCCCATTGGATGAACTCAAAACTGCACGTCTGTCAAAGCGTTTTTCCTGGTTCCTGAAAAGTTGATCTTTTGGAGGTAAAAGGTTTTCACCCGACAGGGTGGGACGAATACCAGTAAATCGTTGGCTCTGCCTGGGAAGTTTGTCTGATCTACACGACACGTTGGTATGTGACCAATCGTCATTGTGAGTCTCTATTCTTTTCTTTTCAGCCACTGCTTCCTGCCCGGCTCCTCACCTGTACATGGGGCGGCCTCATGAGACAGCAGTGCTGGGAAAGCTTGTCCGTCCGACTGTAAAGCTGCCGGAAGTCGTCGTCGTTGGTGAGCCACTTCCTGGTCATCATTCTCCTCATGTAGGGCTGGACAACATCATAGAAACAGTCCACAAGTTCAAAACTAATACCACTTTCTAAACACTAAAACTATCAAAGATATTATTTAGCCATTTAAAACACTCAATCCCAACATCGATTTGTTTACTTCAACAAATTCATGCATTTTAAACCCTTTGTTTGGGGGGAAGAGGAATAACTTTGGTGCTTGTGTTTTGAAGAAAAACCTACTTTATAAATGGTAAAAGAAAAATGAATACAATAAAAACTCATTTGTTTAACTTACAATGCAACTGAACTGGGTATTCTATGTGAAGAAATGAAGAACCACTGAAAACTGGAGCTGGACGTTGACCTAAAATACCCACTGGCTTGAGAATACCATAATTGAACTGGGACTGTCATGGTTTTAATCTGAACCAATAGATTATCTTTTACAGCCGATACCTTAACATCATCTTTGTACTGGTCCTCCAGGCCCTGGCCCAGTCTGACCACCAGCCAGTTCACCTCTTTGCTGAACTGGTCCACCTGAGCCGGGCAGCTGTCCCTATAGCCCTCCATGTGCTGCCTGGAGGACGCAAAACAGTGCAATGGGAAATGGAAAAGTTTCAGTTTCTGAGGTTAAAGTGATGTTTCACTTTTGTAGAACGTTGCCACCTTATAGCGCGGCCGGATAGGACTCTAAACCTGGGGAATAGAAGCTGCCCTGGGGACTGGTGATCTGAATCTGAATGCCTATTTTGCGTTGTTGCAAGCCTGTTGTGATATTCACCATGTCAAATTAACAACTTTGTGACACTAACTGTTAGTGAGCTAAAGTTGAATTTGGGCTTCGGTGGAGACACAGTAAGATTGAAGAAAGAGACAAAAGACACAATTTACACAAAAAGTATGTAGATATGGGAGAGAATGAAGGGAATTACTGGTCTATGTGAGATACAGCGAGATACTGATGTACTGAACCGCTGATCTGAAGGAAGAATATTAATCAAAGTATGAAACATGGCAGTCTAAATCTGGTCTGCACACCGGACCTCCAGGACCAGGAACGAGGACCCCTGCTTGAAATGCAGTAAAGGGAGTTTCTAACAACTAGAAGAGGGGCTCCATTCTGTTTGTGTTTGTGACCAAAGCCAACCAGAAAATGTGCTTCAGTAAAACTCAACTGTGCTTCTAAAACCGCAGAGCGAGTAGAAATACAGTACGTGCATTTGAGGTGTGTGGGTGTATTTTGACTGACAGAGGCAGTTGGGGAGGTTTTGAAAGCATCCGTCTACATGCAATCCACTTACTTTCACTTTCTCCGGCTTAACCTCCACCGCAGTATTTTTCATATACAGCACAGCTCCCCAGAAACCACATGAACCGCCCTGTACTGCCAACCAATGTGAACTTTCAAAGGCTGGCACGTTTGTCTTTACTGGAGCCTTGCAGGCAAGCGCCATGACCTAATTTGGATCTGCGAACAGCCATCGCTTTGCATGGTAAAGAAGCAATCGACTGAACATGCCCCACCTTGCGCAATAATGAGCTTGCCTTGCTCTGAAAAACGAAAGAAATTATTTGTGAGTTATTCATGGTAGCATGAATCTCCCAGCATGCTTTTGGAATTGCTCAGAGGTAAATCATCCAAACAAGAGCCTTACTTTCTATTTCTCAGGACAACTTCCTCTGCTGAATCTACACCAGTGTCTCTGGGAGGCAGGTCGCCTAGCAACCGAGCTTTGTAGTTAGCACAGAGTTGTCACGGCAGCGGAAACGGGTCGTTATCCATGAAGTTGTCTGACTTACTTTAAAGCAGTGAAGCTGTTGATGTACGTTATCTGATATTCGGCCCAGAGAGACGGAGGAACCTCTGCAACGCTGCAGTGCTGTCTGAACTCCGTCTCAAACCTGCCGAGGGACGGAGGAGAGAAGAAAACCACAAGAGCCACATTCATTCAGAGGCAGAAGCTTGGTTATACCTGTAAGACGAGTTTCATTCTCCCATTTGAAAACCTACACCTGGGCTCGTTTTTGCCATCACGACAGTTGATTGTGTTCAAAACCGTTTCACTGACTTCACTGTAGAGCTTTACCTACCTCCAGTTCACCAGGAGCGCTGCTCTCAATACACACACACACAGGGACAAAGTGGTAAACAGTTGAACCCAAAAAGTGATTAAAACATGTCCCTTCAACACAATAACACACTGCCTACATCCATTCTCAGATTATCCATGGCCTGAAACTTCCCTATACTGCGGCGTTAGATATCGTCACCTTCCTGAGTAAATATACACATACTTACTTTTACTTATATTTACATATCGCTGCTGTCATGTGAAAACCTTGGAACTCCAATTTTGGTGTTTTACATGTACATAAACTAAGCTAAAAACAAGTCTGTTCTTAGTTACTGAAAAGTTAACATTTTGGATATATAAGGTTTTCATCTGACAGCAACAATATGCAACATATAGTTCATATTTAGTCATCCATATTTAAGTAAGCAATCAAGACTGTCAGTAACACCTGTAGGTAAATCCATAAATGTCAGTTACCCATACTCTTTCCAATATTTCCCACTTAGAAATTGTCAGCAGCATGTTTCAATTTTATTTTACAGTTTTATTATTTCATTATTTCTACTGTTTTTGTTGTTTGATTTCATATTCCAGCTGTGTGATTATTTTCTATTTCTGTTTTCCCTGCTGAATCCTGTTAATTTCGCTGCTGCAATGACCTAATTTCCACACGAGGATCAATAAAGCTTCATCTTATCTTTTGATATTTTAGAGATAACGAATGACGAAGGCGTGAGGGCGGCTACATAGTATTTTGGAACTCCTCAATTGGTTTTTGAATGCAAAAAATGTACCGGAGTGAGGTTGCATCATTCAGTGGAAACAATATGCGTCACAAATAATTAAATAAAACCATGTGGTTATTGGTAAAGAAAGGGAAGGATCCTGTTTTTAGTTCTGTATGGTTGGTGAACTCCCCCGCTCCTCTACCATCCTCTTCTACTGTTAACCCAGCTTGCTCCTCTTTAAACAAATGTGGCTCTTATTCTGTACCAAGCAGCACTTTCGTATTAGGTTCGTATTAGATTACTGAAGATACTTGGATATTCAAGTATTCAAGGTCACATGAATGCGTTACTTATTCTCCTGGCTTGGCACTGCTGTTTGACCCTTGACCTCCTCATATATTGGCTGCTGTCTTGATGCACTGGATAGGAGTGTCTGCTAAAAGCCTAAAATCTAGATGTAAAATACTTTAACTATTAATAATCTTTTTTTATTCTTTTAATTTTTTATGCCACTACATAGTTGTTGCTTGACCTAAGAATGTCCTAAGAATTTCACTGCTCATAATGACCTTATGTTACACTGTGCACTTGATAAATAAAACACTTTGAGCATGTGACTTTGACAAATGTGTGAAAGGGATTCCAATGTATATACATATATGTAGTTTTTTTGTGCTGACATACCTCTTAGGGAACTGTTTCAACTCTTCAAGGCAGGAACAGACTACTTTCAGTTCCAGATGAGCATCAATTTGTCGGGAGTTCTCAATGTTTCCCTTGACTATCTGTGGAAAGAGCGCAGAACTGAGATGAACAGAGAAACTGAGGCTCTCTTCTGCCCACATGTGGCTATATCACTGTGTTGCATTGTGGGGGGTCTGGATCAGTGGTTCTCAACCTGGGGTTCGGGATGATTTATAGGATAGGAAAAACAACATATTTCTACTATACAAATGTATTATCATTATTTCTCTTTGTTTTCCATTTTTTTCTTGTGAGATACTGAATCGTTTTCAGCCTTTAGCCTTTGATAACGAATCAAATGAAATTACTTTAAAAGGGAAAATCTTGATTTGGTTGAACTGTTCACCACTCTGCATTGATTTTACTGTGATGGATTATATCTATCTAACAGGTCATATCCTTTAATAGACGCCACAGTGCCGTACCGTCCAGATGTCCATGTGAATTGGGGAGTTAAGGAAGTCTTCGTCCTTCTCTGGTGTCTTTCTGTCTCTCCAAATTTCCTCATCTTCAATTTCTATGATTTTGTCCAACGAAGATCTCATGTCCTCCTAACAAGCACAGGGAGGACGAGGGCGGGATGAGCGTCCAAAATGTTCTTTTGTTCTTAAAGTGAAAGTCGGGCGACTGAAATGTCGAAGACTTCATTAGTTAATCTCCCTCAGCAAGGACGGAGTATCAAAACGGGACTCAAAATGTAATGCGGTCCTCAGAAAGTAGCTAACATGTAGATGTTCAGACTTCAAGAGGACTAGAATCACACAAACTATGAGTAATGTTTTCTAGGTATGTAACTTTATATGTGAAACGTCTTTGAATTGTGATTATCTTTTTATGCTTATTGTGACAACCTTTTAACGTGCCAGCTGTTCTCAGTGGTAGCCGAGAGGTTAGAGAAGTTGGCTTGTGACCGTAATGGCGCTGGTTTGAATCTGGGAAAATGTGGGTGGGGAAAGTGAATGAGCAACACTCTAAAGGCTGCACAATTAATCCCACAAAATTGAAAATTGCAACATGAACTACAATTTCCAAATCGCAAGACGCCACAATAATTTTATCAGAGTGGTGGTTGGTCCTAAACAGGCTAGAACTGCCAACTCCGTTCACTAGCATCATGTGACATCCAAAGTTGAATGTCCACTGTCTTATCTGATCCCCAATTCAAATGGTGAAATAGGTGTTTCAACTTGTCTACGCAGAGCTTCTGTATGACACGGTATTAACCATGTTACACCTCACCTGAACTCGGCGGCAGTACTTCTCTTTGAGCTGTTCCAGGAAGCCGTCCTCCAGGGAGGGGGCAGCGCTCTCAGACTCCATCTCCGGCCGCAAGGAGGGACTACCCATGATCCTCTCACTGTCGGATGGGGGGGAGTAACATCCCTTCAGATACATTTCACAACATTTCATGGCACAATGAACTGGTGGCATCCAAAGCATGTTGAAAACATGTCACCTCATGTCAGAGATCTTAATGAATCAGCTCACAAACTCTGCAGATGCTCATCTCACTGGACATTTCTGATGTTTTATACAGAGATAGAATTTCAAGAAATATATAGACTTTTGGTAAATAAACTTACTGTTGTTTAGTTTAGTTTAGTTGCATAGTGATAAAAGCTCAATAAAAAACAGAAAAAATACATTCAAATACACATTTTTCCAGGTGAGATAAAAACCTCCAGAAGGCTTATAAAAACACGTGGGTATACGTTCCACCGCTACGTAGCGCACTACAGTCCATCTGAAATAATGTAAAGGTAGCTTGTACACCACAGACTCCAATGAACTCAATAAATACCGAACACACAGACACACAGAGGTAAAAGTGATATCAATCCTCTAATTTCACAACAGTGCACGGGCAAAACCAGGCTATCGAGGATGACATCACCCTCGCCCCTTCAGTGCGGGGACTGACCTCTGGTAGCGGTTGATGATCCAGTCTAGCAGAGCGTAGAAATCCTTCCGCTCCGTCACCTGCTGCTGCAGCTTCTTCAGGTGCTGTCCGACGGCTCTGTGGTAACTTCTCACGTAGGTGCTGAAGACGTTGAAGCTGGGCGGGTAGGACCACCGCAGGTCCCTCTTCACGCCCTCCAGGTCCTCCACGATGGCCTTGCCCAGGAGCCCCAGGTGGACCGCCAGCCAGGAGGCGTTCTGCTCCCTCCCGTCCAGGTGAACGCTCCCCAGCTTGGCCTGCACCCCCTCGTCCACCGCCTCCCTCCAGGTTTCCCTCCAGCCGCTGGGCCCGGCTAAGCCACCAGCATTTCCCTCCCTCTTCTCCTCCTCCTGGATGATGCGAGCCACGTGCACCAGGAGCCCCTTGTTTCTGGAGGGAAGGGAGTTGGAGTCGCGCACTATGGCTTTCACCTTGTCCCTCAGGTCTCCGTAGAGGAGGCTGAGGTCCTTCTCCTTCTTGGCCAGATCCATGGGCGAGTCCTCCTCACCGCATTCCTCCCGCTCCCGTTGGAACTCCTGCCGCAGGGAGAGCAGGTTCAGGTGGGCTTCCTCCAGCACCTCCATGTCTATCAGCTTGTTGATCTGCATTACTGGGAAAGAGCAGAGAGGAGAGACGATGAATCTCTCCATAATAATACATAATAAAGGGTTTGGGTGCTTGAGAATATAGGAGGGAGGGGTGGGTGAGAACGGGAAAGTGATTTGGCTGGACATTTCTGATCACAGATGTTTCATTGAATTAGGCCCTTAAAAGGGGCAATAAGTAGGTTTTTACGGCCCCATAGCACAAAATGATGATAATATATGTGCAGGGGGGTTGATAGGGTTGTTGGCCAATACCAATAACTCAATGACTCAACGACTACCTCAACAGATGCGAGAGTTCAGGGTTCAAAACCAGTCTGTACTCTGTTTTGGAACAAAAATCCCCACCCACACTCCCAACATTACATTACATTACTCCCAACACTTCCAGCGGTTGTGTCCTATTAATCGGACTATGCTCCGTAGCATGTAAACAGGGATATGAATGGAATAGTTCTATAAGCAACCCACGTAAACAGCTTAATCAGAATATTGTCTGATTTAGAATAAGGACAATAGTCAGGTTATTGCTGTCCATGTAAGTGTAGTAAATTACTTTCTCTGCAGGGTCCCATGCAGGAATTGACGGTAGCGGCATAAACGTACAGATAGAGGGAGCTAGAGCTAGCAGCGTCCCCTCATGGTGGAATTCAAATTATGCTACCAAGCAATTTGTAGGGAAATGTCGTACTTTTTCCATACAGGGCAGGGAGGACAGAATCAACACTCGTTGACGTAGGAATGGAGGCCTAGTGGTTAGAGAGACTGTCCTTCAACTGAAGGCCCCGGGTTCAAGTCCCTGTGTCAGCGAGCCTGTGCCCTGCTGAAGTGTCCTTGAGCAAAACACTGAAGCCCTGCTCTGTAGTTGAGCCTGACCTCTGACCTCCCTGGAGAAGTATAAACAGAATTACCCTACAAGGCTCAATAAAAGTATCCCGTTGTTACTATTTAATGTATGTGAGGCAAACTGCAGCGTCCAGACCCCATTCAAATCTTTAAGCTCCTCCTGAATTTAGATATCTCATAAAGTGATGAGTCACCAGTCACATTCTCAACAAACTAAAGGGATTGTGAACAAACAGTTGTGACTCTTATTTTGCCACATAAACCAATGATCCATGAGGCAGGATTTAGAAAATTTCAAATAGATGACAGAGTCCGTGTGTCTACAGATGAACTGAACCCCTAGATTTACATTAGGAGTAAGATCACTGGCTAGGTCTGTTGTCAAAACGGAGGAAGATGTTCAGGGAGTTTAATATATAGACAGAGGAAGAGACAGGAAGGTATTAGAGTGGACACTTACAACAGGTTCAAATAATCCCTTTTTTAATTCTACTTTGCAGCTATCAGTGTTCCTTCAAAGAGGGATGCTTACAATGCCATGCTGACAATAAGAAAACCAAAGGACAAATGTCTTTTTTGTCTTAACAATATGACAGTATTGTGAAAATAACCAAATACAATTTGAAATCTCAGGATATTCCTAAAGGCAAAGAAAAGGCAGAAACCTTACAGGATGAAGTGTAAAAGAAAAAGTAGCTCAAGGCTTCGAAACCTCAGACTGGCTGGGGGGAAAAGAGAGATACCTGAAAAAGATTGTTGTGGTGTGGCTGTAGATCTATTCAGTTTGCTATTAGTAAAAGTAAATAGTCTGATAAAGTAGATTTGTCTCCCTAGTCTCTACTCCAAAACACAATTATGTCTCCCTAGTCTCTACTCCAAAACACAATTAAAATGAACAAACTGTTTGCTAGCTAACTAGCCAGCAGGCTAATTTAGCAAGCACCCAATATTAATGGTAACATGGGACCAGTGTTGTGCAAGTTCACACTTCTCAAGAGCTAGCTCAAAGTTCAGTTCACACAGATTAAAATGAACTAGTTCATGTTCATAGTTCACAGTCCCAAAAATGAACTAGTTCACGTTCAGTTCTTCCGTTTAAAAAAAAAAGCCATTATTTTTCATTAGAACCTCCTCATACCCCCCCCCAGCCCCCACTCATTGACCTGCCCACTTCCCAAACTAAATGAATTACTGTATATATATATATACTATAGAATCAAGATTACTTTTAAAAGCTTGCTGTTTGCCCAGAGAAAAAGCACAGCTCTGAAAACCCAAAACTCAGAAACTCAGTATTTAGCTGTAAACACATCTTCCTTTTAGAAGCTGGTTTGCCCTTTTTTGGGTGTAAGAGTCAGA
>OMOT01043170.1:4720-16163 GCA_900312575.1 Acanthochaenus luetkenii | reverse complement strand
CAGCTGGAGACACCTCTGCCTGCAGAGGAGGACGACATCGGCAGGATCAAACAGAGGACCGAGCGTTTTAGTAAACTGAAATCAGTCAAACCAAACCAAGCGAGGAAAGATGAGCTTAATACTCAGTTAAACAACTGCATTAAGAATAAATAGCCAACAGCACCTTTAATCGTTTTTGTCATTGTTACCGTGTTCAAAAACTAAAGTATAAAAATAAATACCTTTCCATTACACTAACAGTGAAAGCAGCTCTGTTGCTGCCGCCCTTTGAAATACTTGCATTGCAAGTATTACACATAGCCGTCTGCAATGTTGACATTTTTCAACTTCATCCTTCAAAAACGTTCTGTTAGTTAGTTAAGGATAATAAATACAGTTATGATGATCCTGTTCATTTACAGTAGCCAAAGCAGATGAAAGTAGTCGTCTCTAGAGGACAGCAGACTTTCAGGGAGATGACTAACCAACAGGTTTGACTAAGAAAGCACACAGCCAATGGGCGGCACGGTGGCGCAGTGGTTAGTGTGCTACCTACCTGTTGAGCCTGGGGCCCGTCGGCGTCCTCCTGGCCCCCAGAGGTGGAGCCTTCTCCCTGGGTGAGCGTGGATGGCTCGCTCTCCGCCCCTCCGCTCTCACTGGCCTGTCTGGATGAACTGGACTCGGCCTGCATTGACACAAGAAACTACTGTCAACCACAATGTACCTCGGCCATTGTCACAACGCAGAATACTTGCTGAAATGTCTGTGACTGAAATGTCTGTGACTGAAATGAGATTTATTATCTTCTGCTGTCAGCAGCTCAGTTGCTCTCAGGGTAAAATCACTGACCAAACTGTGAATGAACCACGACTAGTTGAGACCGCCGGTGTTTGTACCTTGAAGTTGATCTGCTGGGCTAGTTCTTTGGCCTTGTGGTCCTCGGAGCTGGGGTTGCTGTTGGGGGAGAGAGCCAGGAGCGCTGAGCGCATGGAGCAGCCACACGTCTCACAGCAGAAGTCCTGGGACCTATAAGAGCACAGGCAGCGCACTGCTGGAGTGAGCAGGGTCCCAGCACATTATACCCTTCAAATTCCCACACTTTATTTAGACCTTCATTTCTTGACTGGATTTATTTTTCATTGGCCTGTGACCAATATGATGTATGCCTTTGCTTCGCTCACAGTCAGAGACAGTGTGCAGTCGTCAACAGGGACAAGGCTTGAGATCAGGCAAAGAGCGAACACTGTATGTCACTGAGCATTCAAATGTTACGGTCTCAATGCGTTACCGGCCCGTGTGGCGGGTGACCCTTATTGATATATCTGCCAAAGACAAATCTCACTGCCATTTGGCAGGTGTGAATTTCAGACCCCGATTATTAAGCTATCACAACCTGGAACATTTCAAATTCAACTCCCACACTTAACTAGACTTTCCAGACCTGTGTATGAACCCTGTAAAGGAATTGGCAGAAACCCCAGCTTCAAACACTGCGTGCATCTGTGTCTGAGTGCGTGTGTCTATGTGTGTGTATGACCTTGCCTGTCTATTTGTACTTAGTTGGCTGCCTCACTGATGACAGGTTTGCTTTGCCTTCACCACCTGTGGCACATTCACATGCCAGCTTGCTGCTATGTCACGTGCACCGTAGTCCTGCATGTCTGTCCTCACAGCAGGCCTCAGTCCTTATCTATCACCCTCTAACATTGAGAGCAGGATCAACACAGCCGCCTAGCGCAATGATGTATCAAAAGAAACGTAAACATTTTCCAAATAAAAGAGGTGTCTGTGTATTTGTCTCAGACAACATACTCATTCCTTGCAGCGAACAATGGATTGATGTTAAAGCTGCGTTGAGAGGGGATGAATCATGCTCTGGGGAATACCAGATCGTCCCCGTGGGGCTCCAGAGGCTAAAGGAGGCATGGATAGATTTTGATACATTAGTGGGTATCAAGTGATCCACATCAGCGTCTTCCTCTATAGTAGTATAGTAGTATGGTACTATGGAGATGGGGCAGAGGCTGGGCTTAGCAGCCACCGGGAATATTGTGATGAGTGATTGATGTTCTCCTAAGCCTCCAAGACAGCATGTCACTGAACTATGCCAATCTATATCTTCAAAAGCAGGCACCACGCAGAAAGGCACCGTGGTTGGTTGATGGCTGCTCACATGACTTAGGCATAAGAACTGATCATAAAGAACACGTTTGAACTCAAAGGGAAATTCCAAAACTTAATATAATAAATAAAATAAAATGTCTTACCCCAATTTCTACAGACTTTTCAAAATTCTGCAGTTCCAGTCCTTAATTTTTTGACTCTATTTGAATAGATTGGTCAGTAATCAACACTATCTATATTGAAAGGCAATATGACTACACTCTTTCACGGAATAATATTCTTAACAACAGATATCGCAATATGTGACATGTCATGAAGTCATGTGTATCAGGACTGAACGAACCACTTTTAAATATGACACATTTGTCATCCATATCTCCCCAGACTTTCCAGACCTGTGACCTACAGTATGTTTGGCTTGCCAGATCACAAGCTGGCCAACTTCAGTTTACTTGTCAGTCATAAACACAGCAAACTGAAAAATACTGGATGGGAGTCTTTCCTGCCCCTCGCTGACCGACAGCTCTCACAATCACCAGGGGAACAAAAACAGGAGATGAGAACCAAAGCGAAGTGCTGCCTCAGCCTTAGCCGGGGTGGAAAAAAAGGCTTTCCATCAGGGAGATAAGCAGCCATGTATTTATAGCAGAGTGCATGTTCCTGTCTATCTCATCTCCATGTGCTAATGAAACAGCCGGCTGATCAAGACCCCCGCCTCATCTGCTAATAGAACAGCGACTTAGCAGGATCCTCAGTATCTCCTTTCCTGGCTTTGTACCATTTTATCAGAGGGAAATGCGGTGTTAAATAAAGAGCAACATGCCCACACATGCTGCAGCCAGAGACAAGAGTATTTCCGTGAAAATTAATTTAATATTGCAAATGCAGGACAGGCTTTGGCGCTCGCCTTTCCCCTTGTGACCAGACAATGATTTGTGGAAGGCACGTCCGCTGTGGCTCAGGTGCTAATTACTCCACATGCTTGCCTAGTATGAGCATTGTCCTATACTCGCTAACCAGCATGTGCTGGTCATATCCTCAACCTGTGTGGATGTGGTAATGATGCATGGAAGGTTATTATGTCACCTATATGATACGGTTTGTTTTCCGCACTCACTTCATTATCATTCTCTACCCAATCCACTGTGTACACAACACATGCTCTGCAGAGTAAACATTGGAAAGGTTTTCATCTAATAAAATCGTACTTTTTGGCAAGGGTTCTCCTCTCTTCTGGGGTATAATCAAGGGATCCTATTGCACCTTCTCCTTTGGTTGGCATGAATCCGATAATAGCTATCAGGGCAGTTCGAACTGAAAGAGAAATAGACAACAAAAACAAAACGAAATGAGAAAACAATCTACAGAACCTGTAAAAATGGAAAAAGGTTCAACCACATGACAGACGGTGCATTCTGTCAAGTTCAGCACCCATGTTACATAAGCAGGAGTAATGCTTTGTTTTCTGTGCGCGTAAGCCTGGATTTACCCCGGCCTCTGTGAGGACATCCACCACGCGTCGCCGCTCACGTATTCTCCAGCTGGCACGGGACCCGCTTCGCAATATGGTCGGGGTCAGGGGGTTGTTTGTGTCGATGTCGATTATGACTGGCTGTGCTTTGTCTGTTCTGCGGTCTATTCAATCTACACTAAATAAAACATTTGGATCCCTATTATGTGGCAAACTGTCTTTGCGGGATAATCCTTCAGTCTGCACATTTGGCACCTCAAAACTGTACTGTAAGTCTACTAGAATGGCTTTCTTACATTTCATATGGAATAAAGGCAAGGACTCCCAAATTGGGTCAAATGAAAACAGGAGGGCTACTTTTGCTTACAGCAATACTTGTTATTTTACTAGCATTTTAATGCGTTCTTGTTGATTACAACTTATTTCACAGCTAATTTTACAACTCCTTTCACAGTGAAATACTGATTAGCTTATACATGTAACACCTCTCTGTAAGATGCCCCCTGTTGAAACACCACTGCTAACATTGGAGTTATTGGATCGAAGACATTTTTTCCACTGTTAAACTGAGTGACTGAGCTCTTGATACGCACAGTCGCTATCAATAGTCTAGACACCGTGTCAAATGATGCACGTGCACTGAGGCCTGAGACAAAACCCCATTATATCAGACTTTTTTCACTTTCAATTGGATCATTTAGTAACAAGCTAAATCTAAGCAAAAGCAAATAGCAACACATTTCTACCAATGTATACAAGAATGGAAAACTAAAACACCATGGTTACATAAGTGGGCACCCCCTTGAATTAATACTAGAAGTAGAAGTACATTTTGCTTTGATAACAGCAGTAAGTCTGTTTGGGCAAGTCTCTACCAACTTACCAACTTTTGAGTCACGATGGGTTATGAAAATGTAATGAATTCATTTAGTGTATAATTCCAACTCTCCCAAGAATCTATGTGAATGTACCTCTAGGCCAAATGTATTCTGGAGTAGACCTTAAAATTATCCTGCCTGGCCTCCTGCGAGTCATTCTAAACAGAATGGGAGACAATTTGAACTTGAGACATCAAGAACCCAGCAGGGGATCTCAAATATCTACGGCGTGGCCAGCCATACGACCTATAGGGCAGAAAAGAGGTATAGCACAACCTTTGTCTATGGTTCAATTCTCTTATTGATTTAATACGGACTAAGCTTTTTTTTCGCTGATGAAAGGAAAACGGTAGGAAAAGAAAAATGCTTGGAGGAAGATGCACCATCTCCCACTGAGTTCCCTCTGATTAAAATCACATGCTGGAAAGTAAAATGAAAGGACTACTCAGCAATAGGATGGATCATCAATAGAAAACTGAAATGAGTTCTTGGTTGAATTAAATGATCAGTCAGACGCTGGAGGTACAAAAGTAGTGTTCGGCCTCGTGCCAATGTGGAGCTTTCCCCCGCAGATACCCAATACATTGTAATATTTGAAATATAGTTGAAAGAACTAGCTGGAGGACGTTGGGGAATTAGGTACATGCAGGGAGCTGGCTAAGTGTTTTTGAGGATACATACTGCTCCAAGAAGGCTGCCAGGTCTCCGGATGGTGGCCAGAGATGCTCAGACAAATCTTTTTCCCGACTTCAAATCTTCCATTCGGCTAGAAAATGAGGGTGGGGGTGGGTATGTGGGTGGAGGCAAATAAATAAAAGATCCATTTTCAAAAGTTATAACAAGCAGACTGACATTAAACAGTTGAGTGAGAAAATATGAGATGTAAACTTGCCTGCCAACCAAGAGTTTAAAAACAACTTGAAAATGCGCTCAGTAGAGCGCAGACCTCCGCCAAGTATGTGCCTATCCCTTCTCTCTGACAGGTTTTAGTATATTGCAACTCTGTTGGTGGAGGTAAAAAGGTAGCTGGACATATAATAGAAAAGCATCTATCACAATCATTCAGAATACACTTTCATCAGGCTGTCGTTAGTGAATGTCCCATATAGCTGCCTGAATATTATATGAAAATCTAATTCTCACAGAACCATTGCAATTCCGTCTGACAGCGTGGTGACAGCCCTGACTTTGTTCTGACAATTGTCACTCTGTGTGACGCAACCTGAAATGGCTGAGGGTTAAATGACATGCTGTCCATTTTCCACTCTTTGATCATCTGACTTGATGCCTTTCTGCATCGCCTCAGCGGGCGACTAATAGGATGTGATTGAGACATGGCCTTCGTCAGCGATGGGGCGTCTTACTGTGAGGAGGATGATGCTCGGGGGCTTCATAGGGTACTCCGGGGGAAGCACGATCCTGCCGTGGTAAACCCCGCTGTCGAAATCGGAGTCTGGGGGTCCGCGAACAGAGAAGTGCCACTCAAAGAGATTATCCTGCGGGGTGAGGGAAATGTCACATTGAGCACATACTACCAACGCGTTCATCAGGAGACACTGAACCCAGTCAATTCTCGTGTCTCTCTGAGGTGGTGGTTGGTGGTCATTTTGATTTAGGTCTGTCTCAAAGTATATATATTTGGTTATGTTTTGGTCCCAGTTTTGGTTCTAAATGTTATAGTCCAAAAACTGGACACTTCATTGTGATTAAAGCTACAATTGTAAACACTGAACTTAAACTTTGGCAGAGGCAGGGTTAATTTATAGGACTTGTGTTATTATTCAATATCTATAACATATAGGGGATACAAAGTATTACCATTTTGTCAACCAGAAATGTAAGTTACCTGAGTCCCCTACCTTACCCTTTAAAAAGTACTACAATGTCTATTAATATTGTTCAATTCAATAATTTTCTAAGAGTAGATATCCCTTTTACAAGATTAAGTGGTGGATATCTCATTTTGGAACAAAGACACCGATACGTTTTCACACAACTCCCACAATCCTCTTCTCATATTCAAAATGAACTGTACATCATTGCCACAAATGCTCTGTGGGACTGTACAGAACCTGAACTCGTTTCATTTCACATCTTATCTAGTAGTGGTGGAAATGTTCTTGTTGGGGTGGCCCTCAATTCCTGGACGAATATAGCAGAAGTACTGAACTTACTTCCAGCGGCTGGGCATGGTAGTGCTCTGTGGGATCCCTCAGTTCAGCTGCCTCTTTCATCAGCCTCTTCACCGCTAGTGACATATAACAGGAGTAAACAAAGAAACACACAAACAAACATGGTCATTACAGCTGACATCCTCAGTGTAACTGAGAGGAACTGTGTGCGAGGCTCCCCCCTGCTTCCAGCCAAATGCCTTGATGCATTCCCCTCTGCAGTGGTTTCAGTGGCCAAGATTCCTGATTTGAGCCGCAGAGAACGCCATCAATGACAATGACAACAATAAATAGGATACTTTGCACATTTTTGAAATCTGTTAGTTGGATTTTCTGAAAAATGCTAAGCTTCAACAGAAACTCAAAATGCAATAAAACTGTTTGCCATGTGGTGCCGCCAAACAAGAGCAAACAATTAAATAACAGACAGGAAGCTTAACTGAGCAGTGATCTGTTAACAGCTTAAAATGGGACTGCAGCACTCCACAGCTTGAGCTCCCTCAGTCACGACTAGCCACGTAACATTTCAGATTCACAACATGTTGAGACAACACTAGGCGGGGTGGCCTAGTTGTTAGAGACTGTCCTATTACCGGAAGCTTTGACAAGTTTGATCAGAACAGCCAATCAGCCAAAGTTAAGCTGAACCATCTACTGGTCACTTATTGCAATCAGCTAAATGCCTAAAACATAAATGATGTATGTTGTTATGTATATTCTATATAGACCTTTCAAATGAGTTCAACAGTAGAATACGCTTTAAGAGGGAATATTAGTGTCATTTAGAGTTTTTAAAATGTCAACTTTACAGTGTCAAATGTAGCTTAAAATTGACTGCTATTCCAGCTAATGAGGCACGGATGTGACAATAAAGTTTGTACGGTGACATGTTTTGAGGGATAATTTCCTGGCGGAGACATCCATTTCTTCATGTGGGTGTCAGGTGATTGACGGCAAGCAGAGTGTAACATAATCAAGAATGTCAGCAATCGCTGAAAGGTTTTGTCTATATCCTATGTTTACAAGTGACAGCCAATCAAAGAACCTGAAATATTCTCTGTTCCAATGAGAGGTCTCTGAATGCGCACACTGACATGAAAACACTCAACTCAGGCATAATGAAATAACGCTAAAACAAGCAACCAATAGCATTGAGTGCAAGAATCAGGGCTATAGTGTCCTGACAATATTCCTGTGGCCACAGAATCTTCATTCAAGAGAGAAGTGCTAGGGAAAACATGAGCTAAGGAGAGAGAGAAATATTTTTTGAGAGCAATTAGAGTAGAGGAGAGACGATTCAGTGGGGAGGAGGTGACATGGGGTACTTCTTGAAAAAGTGTTTTTAACCTGCAACGGAAGATGGGGAGTGATTGCTGTTGTGACTGGAGTGGGAATGGCTTTCCAACGTTGGGAACTGAAAAGTTTATTATTATGCTAGTCTATGTTTCTATTCTGGATAAAGTTTGCCTGTGCTGTCAATGCAAAGTGAGCTACATCATGGAGGAGGGGATTGGAGGACATGCATTGCATTGCTGAGAGTGTGAAAGGGAGAGTGAAAGCTATGTAGGTCTAATCCCTGTGTGTCTGTCTTAGGTGGGTATTATGTCTTGTAACTAGGCCATATCACACAATGGATGAAGACTATTCTTCTAATTGTATTAGGTGAAAGGCATTGGGTGTACAAGTACAAAAGAATATGTAGTTTAATGTGTATTGGGACAGAACAGCAACATTTCTTCACACTTTTATATACTTTGTACAATATCCAAAACTTTTCAGCTTAGCAAATTAATTCTCTCTACTTTTCTGGACATTCCAAACCTACGTAGGAACCCTGGAACATAAATGATTCCGAGGTTGGCCTACTATGCGTTTGTCTGTGTGGTGACCGTGTATGCACAACTTCAACTTTAATGTATGGAACGTTATGCCTGATGCTGGAGGTGACAGCGAGGCTGATGTGGGGCATAAATTGTCCTGACAGCCTCTGAGAGTTAGCAACCCTCTCCAAAATGGGCCACGACTACCCAGCAGGCCTCGGCACAAGCCGGCAGCGCCAGGCCTTATCCCCAGATTCCCCACAGCAGCAGCAAATGAGGCACGAGCTAAACATTAAGGCTGTGTGGAGGAGGGCCGAATATGCAGAAAAGACAGACTCGAGTGTGATTATGAGCAAAAAAACTGTTTGTGCCCCCCTAAATTCCCACAGCTATCCATCTGTATACATACAGTATGTACATGCATGTATACTGTATCTAATCCATTGTCTATATGGAGAAGGTGCAAGGCTTTCTTAGCCGACGCATTATTTCTCACTTGGGGAATCCATCAGAGCCGTGCAGTGTGGACTCGGGAGTGCGACAGAGGTGCGACAGACAGGCACACTGGGATGAGAGAAAAGCCACTCGGGAGTGTCAGCTCATTCTTCGATGGATCGGGCCCTGTAATTTGCCCCAGCATGTACAGCATGAAACTCGATGGAATGGGGGGTCGGTGGTGGCGTTGGGATGTATTCCAGATCTCAGCAACGTCTTTTTAACGCAGCTGTCACCGCGGATGCCTGGATGCACTGTGACAAGCGCTCCAGAGCTCCGCATCCCCTGTTGGGTTTCACATCCCATGCCCATTTTTGGCTCTTCCTTCCGATAACAGTAAGCAGGAGTGACAAGGAAAAGCCCTTTCCCACACAAGTGCCTCAAGCCTCAAGTGATTCGCAGAGGTACGGTCACTGGCTGAAGGCGATAGGGTGATAATCCCTGTACACAAAATCATATTACCTAACACACATTTTGAGTTTGCTGCCAGGGGTGATTCACAGTTGGTCCAGAGGGGAGAGGGGAGACAACATTGCATAAGATAACTCAAAAGACACAAAATGCACAGAGCATGGTGGTAGGGCTGTGCGATATGGACAAAATCTTCTATCACGATATGGGTAATTTCATATAACGATATATATATCACAATATAGTACATTTTCTGTAAATTCAATGAAAAATGTGTCTACACAAAATAACTACATACCTCTTTTTTTTCATAAACATTTTAAACGTGAATTGATTAGCTTTTTCTTATTTTTATTTCCCATTTCTCCCTTAACACAAAAATGGGAAATAAAACGTAAAAAAGGTGCATTTTCATTTGTGAACTACCAATGGTCATCAGCAGGGGAAGATAATATAGAATTTAAAGTACTGTAATACGAATGTACTAATCTACGGAAGAAGTTAACTAAAGATTGTAAAAATAAAGCAGATTATTCACAGCCCGGTATGACTTCTATAACCATGGTTTAACAGGTAGTTCAAAAATGCAATAGAGTTTTGTTCTGTGTCACGCTCCTCAATGTTTGTTTGTTATTCCAGTCCACGTGTAGAGAACGTAAAGCGGGTCGGGAATTACGTAAAATGCGTTCGTAAAACAGTTCTGCTGCATTTTAGCGACAATGGCGATAGAAGAAAATATCTACCGATGGACATTTTTCTATCGTCCCACGATATATATCATCATATCGAACAGCCCTACATGGTGGAGGGAGAAACATATCCTTAGAGCTCACTGCCACCTCCTCCAAAGTCTGAGCACTTTTACTGCTCTTCTCCTTCAGCACACTCAGCTGCAAGGTAAAGCCAGGGGTACAAAAGAGAGATAATCCCACTCTTTCAATTGGCTCCTAAATATGGTGAAAATAGGAGACTACTCTGGATAAGGTACAGTACGATAAGGTAGGGCAGAGTTAAGTAAATCTTTGACATCCCTGAGGGACATAACCTGCAGTCAGTAAGACAAACATATAGCCCACATCAAAAACAACGGCAAAGAACACTGTCAATGTGACCACCAGAGAACTGCACAGAAAAACAAGACGCCAGCCCTGAGTCAACACTGCAACAGCTGGCCCACTCAAGGTCTACTCTCAAGGGCAGAGCATCAGCATACGCACTTGTTTTACAAAAATGTAAAATATTTCCTCAAACTGTTGGGAAATGTATTCTCATCACACCACATGGGATAGTTTCTACGTTCACATTCTACCTTCGTTCAAGCTTCCACACACAGCTAGGCCATTGACATTGATATGATAGTAAGATCAGCCTTTAACATTTTCAACAGTTATATCAATTCATGTTTTATTTTGAGAAGTATGTTTTACTTACTCAGTTTTATATAAATTCAATTCAGCGTTAGAATTAAAGGAATATTTTGACATTTTCATCAAAGTCTTGTCATATTACAGGGCAAATATTTCCACATTCATTCTCCTACTACCTCAAAATCAGCTTGTTAACATTCTTAGCATTTCTCAATGAACCTAGTGGGTGCTGCTAGCGTCAAGCTACATTTGTGGCTACCATATCCCAGGTTTGAATGAGGAACGGCAACAAGGCTTTGTCAAGAGCACAGGGAAGACAAATAGCATAGCAATGCATAGGACCCGACGGAGCTATCACTTGTTGTATTTAGTGTGAACGCCAACAGAAATACCTGGATTGAATGGTGGAGGAAAGTAGGTGGTGGGGGGACTAAAATGTAAATGTCAAGATATCCCTTTAACATCCGTATACAACATTGCAGTGATTAGCCTCACTTTACCACCTAGCTAACAGAATACGACGAGAGGAACTGGTTCAAAGTGATTTAACATGTGCAGGAAACAAAAACTGGTTTGGGCAATTCTGAAACTGAAAACCGAAATCTCCCGTTCCAACCCATTGACTAAACTAATCTAGTGTGGCAGGAGTCTACTGAGCACCTGTGTGTGTGTGTGTGTGTGTGTGTGTGTGTGTGTGTGTGTGTGTGTGTGTGTGTGTGTCCATGCA
>OMOT01043160.1:5445-16108 GCA_900312575.1 Acanthochaenus luetkenii | reverse complement strand
GCTCTGCTGCGGTATTCCTTAGAGGAATGTGCTGCTGTGTGTGTGTGTGTGTGGTTTGGCTGCTGTCTGTACAGCGGATCAGGCCAGGCTGGCGCTGGCACCCTCCGAGGCACACCTGTCTGTGCCAGTCTAGGCAGCACCAGCGCTGTGTTGTCCCTCCCGTCCTCTGCAGGCACCAGCAGCGCCGATCGCTGCCTTCACACACTGAACCTCCACGCACAGGTAACTGTGGGAAAAGAGAGTCATGCACACTTTAGGCCTGCATGTACTGTACTGTAGACCAGTGTTTTCAAAGGATCCTAATTTTGAAAGGGACAATATGTAAGAGTTGTATTCTCTCATTGTGCAAAATTACCATAATATATCTGCAGGGAATTGATAGGATTGTTGATCAGTACCAATGACTCAACAGGTGCTGAGATTTCTGTCTTTCATAACTCACGTTTTGGCCCGAACTCTGTTTTGGAACAAAAATAATAATAATTTATTAGTAATTTCAAGACACTCCCAATCTCACTCACACACACCTAATTGCATTTTCAATTCCACGAAGGCCAAAAAACCTTGTTCGCCAGCCAATAAATAAACAAAATAAAGCTCATGGATTACTTAATGCCCCTTTTTGTAAAGTAATGGTTATTACAGTCAATGCTATTGCTTGCTAATCTGATAGAATTTACCCTGCTAGACCACAGTGTTTCCTTTAACCTACCTTACATGGTAGGGAATTAGATGATGACAACATAACTTTGGTAATAACTTTTGATACTTGATTTTCTAGAACAATTTGGGGACCCATTTCAGTCTTCCTATGACCCACTTTGGGTTCCTACCCAAACTGAGAAACACTGCTGTAGACCTCATAGATGGACATTCCTAGGCTTGGAAATGCACATGGAAGGCACAACGTCTTTGTTGTTGATATAAACTGTTTGCTGTGTTATGTGATTAAAACATCAGCGCACAGGATGTTCAGACAAATCATGTCTGATCCATTTAATATAGACCTTATAAACAGGTCAACACTAGCAGAAGGCTTTGGCTTCTTAGTATTTGATAGTTGTGATGATATTACACATATTACATATTACAAGTCAATTATCGTGATCTGGGTGAAAAGGGCCTGCTCAGTGAGTGAGACAAGTATGACTAGAATGTTTTGAGAGGGCTGGAATAAGAGTGAATGGCATCTCAACGGCAGAGGAGTCACGTGACTTGGCTGCCATTTGTCTTTTGGTTGGCCTCAAGGTGGGGAATGATACTCCTAGCAGCTGCGGGAAGCATTTCCGGTGGAGGGTTTCTCCTTAGCCAAGCACACAGAGGTCCAGCAATACACTGAAGTAGGGATGCATCGATGACCACTTATTCATCGCCGATACCGATTCTGAGTGCTAAACTTTAAAATATGGACTGGTCCTGAGTAGAGATCCAATCCTTTACTTTGACTGAACAGTCCAGTCACTTTGTTTCGGGCCAGTGGGTAAACATAGTTTAGATATGATCAAATTTTCTCTATCTGACATCCTTCTGTGTTAGATTAGGACAGAAATTCAAGTATCTTCACTTTGATATCAGACATGATAGGTGTTGCTCTTACATCTTAGAACATATTTTAATGTTGTGGAAACGTTCCAATACTGTTAATCTGGTATTGGCTCAGTATCTGATACCAGCATCTGTATTCGGGCATTCCTACACTGAAGACCTGTTAGTGGTGTGGTTACACTGGAGATGATCACAGGCTTTTCTTTCCTGTGTGTAAGGACCGGATAACACCAAGAGTGGCAGAATAAATTGATGGAATGAACTGAAACCAAAGACAGAAGTGCTGCTAATATCCTGCTGGCTGTGTGCTTCAAAGAGCATGATGACATAGAGTAAGTGTATTTCGAAAGGTAGTAAATACTTGGCATGTCATCGCTAAGCACCTGAGTGCAAGCAGTCTCATTGTGTTCAATCGCCCCGTAGTAGAGTGTTGAGAGAGAGAGCGTGGCCACCCAAGTTCTCATCGCAGTGGACCGGAAGGTCACTGGTTCGAATCCCAGCCCAGCTTGACAAATCTGGGAGGAGGAAGTGGAAGAGAAATGCTTTCCCGTCCTTCAGCCACTACAGTTGTGGTGCCCTTGAGCAAGGCACTTGGAGCTGCTCCGTGGCAAACAGTAGAAGGCTGCAATCCTAATGGGAAGCTCTCAGGCGTGAACTAGGTGTAACGGCTAGGTCACATGAGGTTATTTTTACGCCAATTCTAAGACCGACTGGACCATTCCAACCTTTGGGGTGAGTCAGGGCTTGGGCCAGAGGGTCAGTTAGATTATCCTGTGGTGTGAATGGGTTCAAGACTGGAGACTTTGGCTCACCAGACGACTCCAGACCAGTCGGAGCCCAACAATATATTTTCAAACACGATTGATTTAGTTGGGCCCTGTCTGGCCGGGCTCGTGTAGTGTGAAGCTGTGCTTCGAGCGTGGTCGAAGAAATTCGAGCGTGGTCCTGGCAACAGCCAATGGGAGTGATCCGGAAGAGAACGCACTTGTTAGAACCCTCCCTATAGAGATTCCCAACTCTGCTTGCTCCACTCTCGATACTTCCAATTTTATTTGGAGGAATAAACCTCATGTATAAGTGGCAACGTGTTTTGATCAATCCTCAAAGGTATGCAATCACAAATTAAATTAAAGAAGGCTCATAACAAACTCTTTATCACTGTTATCCTTGCAACAATGTACCTTCATATACGGTATATTTGTCATGTAAATGTAGACTGTAGCTTTTCTACTATGGAGCAAGAAAATATAGAACACCTATTTTCAAATTGTGTTTACGGTGAGCTGTTCTGGACAAAAGAGAAAATGTTTTTGAATGACAAAATCAGGTCATCTTTGACCAGTCACCTAGTGTGAACACCTTTTGATGGGACGACCCTCATTGGGAAAGCTTTTGTAGTCTGACCCAGGCTGTGTAGTCTTGTGTAGGTGTGAAGCAGGGGCATTGCAGAAAAAGAGAACGTTTGTTCAGTCAATTTTCCCTGGATCAATAAAGGTTTAAATATATCTATGCTGTGCAAGTTTGACACCTAAAGACTTGTTTTGTTTTGCAGGAAATAATCGGGTGTGATCTTGTGTGACTGCATTGTTGCAACACTGAAAGAGGTGTGTGTGTGTGTGTGTGTGTGTGTGTGTGTGACTTCCTCTTAAAGGTGGGGCTGTGGAATAGGATTGACATGGAAGTTATGCCTGGTATTTATGGCATTTTGTATGCAGTTTTGTTATCTCAAGGACAGGGCATAGTTTGCTGTTCAGGTACCAGGCTAGAAACGTTGCTCAGCCTTGAAGATTTTACTCAGTGACCATACATGATTTTGACTTAACATGCAGTATCTCGATTGTCTCCAAAGCTTTCACGCTGTCATTACACTATACCCTTTGCCCTGGACCTGGCTGATACAGAATTGAGTCAGTTTAAGTCATGATGGTCAGTTGGTGGAAAAAACCCATAATTTAGATGTATAAAGGCTAGCCCAGATAGCCCATGTCTGCACTAAAATGGATTGGAACTTGGCATATAACATTTCAATTTCCTACTCTAGACTTGAATACATAGGAAAGGCTAATTATCCAGATAATTGCCATATTGCACTAATTTTAATAGCAATTTCTTTGATGACATACATTTTTCAATACCTGCATATCTGCTATGGGCTATTACTACTAATATAATAATGGTGCACTGATGCATCTGTTGGGCTCTGCTTTGCATAGTATTGATGCTAAGCTAAGGCCAGAGTTCCCAAGCCTAAGCAGCCCATAATGAGGCAGCCAGCAGGAAAGTGACCTGGAAATAGTATGAGAGGGTTGTACCCGTGGTTCTTAGGCCAAAAAATTATCTGTAATTGTGAATCATGTAGTGGAGGAATCTGCTGCCACGCAGATGGCCAGTAAAGCCGAGAAGCCTTTGAAACGCCTGCCGGAAAATCAATCAGAACCAACTGTTTCTGAACCTTTTTTTAGCCCCCCGCCCAACCCCTTGTCCTCCTAACTCCCTGTCCTCCCAACCCTCACCGCTATCAGATCAGCTTTCACATAACTTGGGTTTCCTTCAATTCACTACTGTCTGTCTTTGTGATAGGACAAAGCAAGTAGTTGTATTGTCCTGAGTAGGGCAGTCATCAGACTCTTGGTTCAATAAACATAACAGCCTTTTGAGTGTTTTGTGACTGGTAACTGCATTGTATGGGCAACTTGTACAATGCTCTTTGCCACGTAACTACTCAGCTGGTATTCAGTTGTTTTTAGTAGCAGCCAGCAGGTTCATTCTGCCACATGTCCATGAGTCATTGTATGACTTGTGGATAGAGTTAGAAGCTCCTTCAGACAGTGCAGTGTTACACAGAGGTGCTCTTCATTCACCTCTGTGCAATTTAGTACCTTATTTGTCCACTGGCTGGTGCATCCCAAAATTTGCCAGACACTTTAACTATGTCACCAGCCTACTACATTTTGTAGCATAGAATTGGTCCTCCAAGTGATGGATGGCTATCTGCCAAAGTGGCTGGTAGAGTTCACAAACTTGCCAGCCGCATCCCAAAACATTCAACTCATTGTCAATTTATTATTATAAGTACAGCTTATGGAGGCAGCTTGTGTTTGATTTGTAAGTGCAACTGTACTTTATGGTCCTATGCCATGAAATATGTGACTTTGTTTTACACTCTGTATCTATAAACCTCAATTGGTCATCATTAACTTATTCAGTTATTGTATTATTGTAGGTATGTATCTAGAATCACTTACCAAAATAAATAGCACTGATCTCATTGACAATAGATACCTGAGCTGTCACAGCAGATTTAGCTTTGTGGTTCTGAGTAGTGTCTCTGATGAATATTGTGCTCATTTAGTGACTATCTAAGGGCGGTTTCACACTACAGACCCGGGGCCATTTCCAAGCACAATTCCCCCCCAAAGTCCGGATACTTTGGTTAGTGTGAACACTGCGTTCCGTCCCCCTGAACGATTCAAGTGTGAACACAACTGTAGCGTATGCATGCAGCACGCGCCGATCTCAACCTCCGAACACCGCATACAAAAAGTGATAAAGTAGGAAGGCAGGCGAGAGGTCTTCCTACTGTATCGGAGTGTTGCTCTCATCTCTCTGTCTCAAGTGTGCTTGGGAACGGAACAACATTGGTAATGTGAACACTGGCCGGCGGGGGAGTGGGGAGGGGGGACCATCGTTCTCGGGGACGGAATGGAGGCAACCGTTCTTAATGTGAAAATGACCGTATTTACATTTTATTAATTATTATAGTAAACAATAGCCTTCTGTGAATACACAAAAGTACAAACCATGACACATTCACATTCAGAGATGAATTTTGTGAACTGTGACAATTTAATGTGCATTCGGGTAATTCCTCTTCACAATTGAATTTCTGAAATTATATCTTCATATATTGCATGCATGCACTGTACAGTGTGGTTGGCAGAGATAGTACTTGCGACAAGCGTTGTGTACGTACAGTTGTCAGACTCAGTGAAAGGATATGGGAATGTGTTTGGGTAAAAGGAGTGGGAAGGGCATGGGGAGCTCCCTGACTCCCTGAGCTGTATCACTCCATCCTTCAGCCTCGTCTGAAGACACAGGAAAACACCTTTATCTATCTGCCTGCTCCTTCCTGATTTAGTACCTAATGAACTCCCTCTCATCTACACTCTGTCTCCTGTGTTTTCCAGCATTTGGTGTTCCACACCTTGTTGTTGCAGCGCATTGTTTGGAAGAGGATCTTAAGAGTTCTCTCTCAACAAAACCAAAAGCTGTCTGAGAAGCTGTCCAAATATAACAGGATCCACAAAGACGTGCAGTGGTGGGAATAATAAATACTATATGGAGCAGAAAGCGCTTAGCTATTCAGCGTTTGGTCAGGCCAGAGCCCTGCTGCTGTGCTGACTTTGTGCTATGCTGTGATAAGTGCTCGGACAAGCATCTGACTGGTTTATATACCCATTTTAAAGGTTTACATTGGTGATTTTCCCCCCAACATTTTTCATGACATTGGATTGGTTAAATCCCCACCCTCCTCTTGGTCTGTGTCAGTATTTGGAGCAGGCCTACAAAGAATACTGCTCTGCTTGCAATGAATGCCAACAATTTGTAAAGCTCTAGCCTACTTCCAAGCACGCTATCCCAATAAGGTGTGAAAGTAATGTGTACGGTCACATGGTCTGGAAGCCGCTGTATTACTGAATGTTTTATGGCTGGAAAGTAACCTCTATAACCTCTATCATGCAGCCTATCTTTCTTCAGAATTGTTTTGGAAAATGTAGCTTATAGATTATACTCTACCTGCTCAATGAGAGTCTGTGTTGGGACTTGTCAGCTGGCAATTAATGTTTCCACAGTGTAAGGAAAAACACTGCAGAGTGTCCTGCCGAGACCGTTGTTACTACGCTCTAGTTTTGTTGTTGTTGTTCTCTTCTTTCCCATTCATTTTTACTCGCACCCTGATTTTTAATTCGCATTTTCTTGGCCGAAGCCAAACAAAGGATTTAGTGATTTAGGATAAGGGTTTTCATGTTGCTGAAGTTTCTATTTTAAGCTCAGGCTGTGGTCTTGACATATAATGCCTTAAGGCAAGTAATGCGGGGAGGAGGCGTCCTCAGGACTAAGGAGTGTTGAGGCTAGTCCTGCAGAGATGGAGGATTGTTGCACAACTTTTCACTTAAAGCTGCAAGTATGGCTAAAATGATTATGATATTGTGATCAAGAAGTCTTGATGATTTGGGGAACAAATGTATCAACATCTTAACTATTTTCAACAACACTTCTTTAAGTTCTCAAAACCAGTCAGACCTGCGCTAGACTACACCCTGGCAGTGCACCTATTTGCCCACAACATCTCATCCAATAATTTCTGATCTCACCATCAGTGTCATCAACAATATGCTAATGAGATTGCTGACGCTGTTGACTTGAAATGTATCCTGAACACTCCTAAACCCCAAGTAGCTCACCACAGTCGGATTGAAATATACATTCATGGCATTATTAATTTAGGATTAGGGAGAATTCCTTTCTGCACATTGCTCATATTGGTACCAAAACTACTTGTCATTCAACTCCCAGTAGGGCCTGTAGATGACTGGCTTTTGTTTTGAAGGGCATCATCTGGTGCATAATCAAGGTGCTTTGATTGCTGGAAACCATACATGCTTCCATGTGTTGTGTTCATTTTTAAGGACATTTGCGATGTTGATGTTGTTAGTGACAATCCAATTTGACACCAGCTGCTGGGAGTTTGTGAGAATGGTAGAAGTACAGATGTCAGTCTTCTCCATGCTTTGGTACCCGTGTCAATTCTTCCCATGTGGCCAGTTGAATTCCCAAATTACTTCTTTATATTCATCCTGTCTCCTCGGAAACCATTTTCTTCTCCAAAGAATCAGCCAGTCCTCTTCACAGAAGTTATTATAGCAATGTTTTTTACTCGCAAACAAACTAGTTTGGAGAGAATGTGTTCTGTGAGCCCAAATTGCAGTAGATCTCAGATAGCCCTTAAATAAATCCTCTTTGTGAAGTTATAATGTCTCATTTTCTCTAAAATGAATGGATAGAAATACTAATATTACTGATTCATAAATCCTTGTTCAGGAATCAGAATCCTAAGTCAAAATGCCACATGTAACTACGCAAATCCAGCTTGGCATGAATAGTTTTACACTACTGTAGATTTTATTACTGATCACTGTGAACATCATATCTGTTAACTGTTTGCTGTGTGGGTTGTCACTCAGCTTTGTGGTTTCACTGGCACCACTTTGGTTGTAAATGAGCCCCCTGTGATCACTTTTGTATCAGTAAGTCTGGTGAACGTGTTTTCATTAGTCCATGTAAATCTGCAAATCCCTTTTGGTTCAGGAGTAATGCAGAGCGCTCTTGCCTTGTGGGTTCTTTGTAAGGCCGTACGGCTAACCAAGTGTCATTGTGTATCACTATTTTAGTTTCCCATGGTTGAATTTGGACATTTTAAAACATTTAATTTAATTTGAATTAGAATGCTACTGGTAGTTGAAAATATTAAGATTCCAAAGTGTGATGCATACTTTTATTCTTCAATATATTAGATTAATAATCTTGATTGCAGTATCTAGCAAAGTAATAGAGAGTATAATTTTACACATGCAGCCCTAGTTCCTTGTGTCATGCCGAGTACAAACCACCTGTTGATGCCAAGCAATGCCTTATTTACGGCCACTCTGGCAGATATGCATGGGAATCGCACTGGTGGTGTAAAATGTTAATTTCATTTTTCAGTCAGTAATTCTGCTAATGTAGACCAGATGCATCCTGTTGTAGACTGCAGTTTTTTTTGTTTGTTATTTTTTTGTATTTTTTACTGCAGTGTGTTTATTTACTTCAAATGTGTGCGCATAACTCTGCATGTCCTTCATACATAATAGAAGGCATAGCTCTGTGAAGATAAGCTCGTTTATGTTGTTATGGATAGTTGACCTTTTGGTCATCAGTTTCCACATGTGGACTTGGGAGTTAGAAGATGATTCATCATCACAGTGGGTCATGAATCCATATGAAAAGGAAGAGGGCTGGCCTAATCCTTTTATAATTTATTGTTTGGAAGCATTTTTGTGTGCTGTCTCCAATGTTAGGAAATCAGAATTATTGATATCCAAAGGCTGTGATACACAGACATAATACAAACAGTTTGAGGTGATGCTGCCAAATGAAAACTGGGGAACAATTAATATCACAATATTGTTAAGTAAAACAAAATTAGAATTTGTTATTTTTGGTTAATATGTTGTTGGTCAGTTTAAACCTAGACCTAAGTTACTTATATCCTATCTATGACTAGGCTATTTGCTTTTAGCCCACGGTGTTGTATCCTATTGTCATTTTATTGTGTTTGATATCACGGTTCATCTTAATTATTGTTAGTTCACTGCAGCAATATTGTAATGCTTAGCCTTTCTTTAGTGCAACAGACAGCTGATATTGTCTCTCGTGCATAAATTCTTTCATAATCTCTGTGTTCTGTCTCTTGGGTGGCTGCAGATGTGCCTTGAGATTAGAGAGGCGGCCTTGCGACTGGAAGGTTGCCAGTTCTAATCCCTGGACCAGATAATCTTGGCGGGGAAAGTGAGAACTACTCCCCCCAACAACTACTGTCATGGTGCCCTTGAGGTGCCATTGAGCACACTTGACCCTCAACTGCAGAGCAGATGTGAATTTGTGTAACTGTGTGAATGGGAAGCAGTGCTTTGATGGAAAAAGAGTGTGTGCAGGTACCGAAATTAACATTCACAAAAATACTAAATACCAGTAAAATGTGTCCTTGGTGGATAAATATGGGTCACACACCACACTGGCTAGTACATTTTTGAGATGATAACATTTGAATGCCTTGGTTACACACAGTATTTGGTCTTGGCCTGCTTCAGACTTTTTCCCTCCTGACGACTGTTCACTCTCTCTGGCCGTGAGCCAATCAAATCAAACCAAAACAATGGCTGTGCATCAAAAAAGCTCCTGATTGGCTGCCTGTTAGCGGTAGCGTCTAAACGGCATTGTCTCTGCTACCTGGATGGTTAATTATAGCCTAACGTCGGTTTAGAATTGATTCCCATGTGGTGACACATGGCAGGTATGTGGTCACCAAAAAGATAAAATTAAGACCAAGACAAAAAAGATCCAATGTATGAGTGTTGAATTTTTCTCACAGTACCTGATTCTATACACAAAATAGCATTTAAAACTGGTGGGCTGACATTTGTATATTAATTATTTTGGCCGGTAAAATGTTTTTAGTTTGACAACCCTTGGCATGTGAGCCAGAAAGTCAATTTTGGGCACTGAGTCTATAAGCATGGATCGTGTAATCAACCAGTTTTTCTGCAGGACACTGAAGATATTCCAGGCCAGTAATGCTAACTTAGGCCTAGCTTTGATCGGACTGTTTTGTTTGTAGTTTCTACTTAAGTGCATCTTCGTTAAATAGCTTTAGCCAGTGAATGTTAAGTAACTCATCAGCAAGCTGAGACCCTGTTATGGCCTTACAACATAGCTTGTGGTCAAAATAACTGCAGGTTAAACCAGCTGTCATGCTCTGTGATGGAACGCACAAGCATTTGCACTTTAAGAGGCAGCTAGGTGAACTCAGCATTTTGTTACCCACAGAAATGTTGTGTTCAATAGGTGGGGGGAGGAGCAGAGTATAAAAAAAAGGGGGGGGAGACAGACTCAACCTGTAACTGAGCCTGTGTAAAAAGGAGGGAAGCACACACACACACACAGAGAGAGACAGACAGACAGACGGATAGAAAAGCAAGCTGCAGCAAGCGCCTGAAAGAGAGCTTCACCTACTTACCAGTTCTAACCCACACCCCCCCCCACACCCCCCTTCCTTCTCTTAATTCCTTATACGGTAAAGACAGACACAGCCAGCCGGGCAGCATTTTAGCCGTTATTTACAGTGTTTACAAGGGAAAACAAAAAGTTCAGGAGTGGCGATCCATTGACTGCACAGTGAGCCCAGGAGAGAGGCGGTTTGTGAGACCTCCCAGTTTCCCACAGTGCCTTGGGAGGGGTTGGTCAACCTGGGGAGCTGGTGTCCTTGCCTGCTTCCAATCAACCACCAGCTGCAGGCTGT
>OMOT01043153.1:0-11528 GCA_900312575.1 Acanthochaenus luetkenii | reverse complement strand
GGGGGGGGGACGGGATGGTGAGCTAAGTTGGCCAACCGCGGAGCCCAAAAATAAAACGGGACATAAACTGTTCCCGAGTTACATTTCAGCCGTTCCGTTTGGATGTACAGTGACTCCGGTGAGAGCTTGTAGCCGGCGTTAGCCTACCTGCCCCCGTCAGCCAGCTAGCTCGTGTTAGCCGCCAGGTCCCCAACGAAACGATATTCGTTACGGTCGTGTCGAAACTTCAAAGGGCGCTCTCTCCATGTACAAACGTTACGCAACGACTACGTGTTAACGGTAGTAGGCTACGCAGCTGAATGTACTACGATAACTGGAGATATGTGTTGACGAGTTGCCCAGCGAGCTAACGTTTACATTATTGCTAAGCAGCCTAGCTGTTCGAACAGCCTTTGTCAGCCCGCTGAGCCCCCAAGTCATTTTCTCTGTCTTCGGCGATGTTGATCATCCAAGCTACCTCAACACGTTGCACAGACCAGCGGTAGTAACGTTACCCAAGACGTACCGTTAGTAATGTTATTCTTTCGACAGCCAGAAGCTGATATTTCCTACAGATGGTGTTCACCTTGTTGCCCAATTTACAACGCAACACCTCACTCTTACTCAATTTCTTGTCCCCATCAAGCTCTGGGTCAAATGTCCACCAGCGTGGTCGAGGTCTGGCAACCAGAAGATGCAGACCCATTAGTCCCAGTTCAGGTAATATGTCTCTTTGGCTGTATTTGTTCGGAGGGGTGGTTGAGGGTATGTTTAAAACATTGATCACCCAAAACTGCATTCGGACACATTCGCACGTGTATCAGTGCATCATCCATTGTGTTTGGCTCCACTCGTTTGCCTCCTTTACTTAACGAAAGAGCAGTGATGTTCCTCGACGTTGTGATCCTACAGTTGTGCAAATGTCGCAGTTGTTACCAGTTAGTTGGGAAGGAATCCAAGCAGCACGATTCTGAAATCAGGGCGGGAGATGTGGCCATGAGCCACCTGCCATGTGGCTTATTATTTTCTTGGTCTGTACATGGTGTCCATTGTTGGGGGCGTCAGTCAGAACAGTGAGAGCACATTAGGCATGAGGTTGTCGTGGGATGCTGATTACTACTTTGCAATTCTCTGCTGTTCCTTTTTTTTTTTTTTTTGCATGATTTCGTATTTGCTTATGCACCCTTGTTATGGGTCTGAGCTGCAGTGTCCTATACATTTTTTTTGGAGTGCTGCCCTGTAAGGTTTGGCAGGAATGTTTCTTAGGAGTTATGCAATCCTGGAGAGAGACTAGCACACATTGCAGTGGTTCCAGTGTTTACTGATGGCCTGTCATGAAGTCACCAGCTGACTGTCATGTTACCTGAATGGGTGTGGCATTAGCAAGTCTTTTGCAAATAGCTGTGAATAACCCGATGATTGCATTAGCAAGTCTTTTGCAAATAGCTGTGAATAACCCGATGATCCCATTAGCAAGTCTTTTGCAGATTGATGTGAAAAACCTGATGATAATTAAGTTGCTTTAAGAATTAAGTAAAAAAATTATAATAGTGCACTATAGACCCAACTGGCTTAAGAAAATGTAGTAAATGTTTGTGTTAATATTTTTCAAGACTTTGTATAAAGACAGGTCCTCTTTCCCCAAAAAACATACTTGAATAGCTGATTTGGTTGTCCACATGCTATTTTTGACACCACATTATCATCGTTAGCATTGAAGATAATTGTCAGATATTGTTGATGGTTTACATTACATTACAGCATTTAGGAGACGCTTTTATCCAAAGCGACTTACATGTCATACCGTTGGTGGAGGCAGCCATGCAAGGTACCAACCTGCTCAACGGGAGCTATTTAGGGGTTAGGTGTCTTGCTCAGGGACACTACGACAGATTTTTCCCCGTGAGGAGTTGCGGGGCGGGAACTCTACCTCCTGAGCTACTGCCGCCCATCACACCATGCACCACACTACACACAAACACATATTTGCATGTCTTGACTTTTAGTTTAGTTAAACTTAAAGTGCATCTGAGTTGATTAATCCCCACCTTGCAGACCAATTGGCAGACACTATAATTGTTGGCATTGTTAGGTGTCATGTTTAGGTTGGGAGCAGTGAATGGAGTGACTATCTCAGTTACATAGGCTGTGTGAAATAGAGCATGGCAGGGATTTTTACCTCTGCCAACAGAGTTGGTGTAAGGTTATGTTTTCATCTATGTGTGTGTGTCTGTCCGCCCATCCGTCTGTCTGTTGGCAGGATATCTATCCTGTTACGTTATGAATGGATTTGCACAAAACTTTGCAGAAAAGTAGGTAATGGGCTGACTTGGAACTGATTAACTTTCCATGACCACTATATATCAGCAGGGGTTGCCTGATAGTAGATTTCTTTTGAAAACACACATAATGATACTGAACTACAGACCTTCGATTAGAATATTTAGGGAGATTAAATGGGGATATTTCAGTTACAATACCAATTTTGCTTGGATATGAAAGAAATTCACAGAGAACTAATGCTGGAAATTGTACAAGGAATCTTCTAACCTGGTGCATTATTGAAAATATTAATGTTTACATTAAAAATTGACCCTAAATCTGTTACATTAATGTACTTTGTATTTAACATGCCCAACACACTACAGCAGTATATCAGAAGAGAAACAACCAAAAGAGACAAACAACCATACATTAATTCATAAGTAAAAGTAAACCAACGATCATACATTGAAAAAGGCCGTCCTCCCAATGACTGATAGAAGGAAGGAGGGTGCTTGCGATTCTTGCTTCACATGGGTTTTGCTGATCAAGTGTTGTATGCCGGCAGTGTCCTAGGTCTCACCCCTGTTGATGTTCATTGGCAGAAACATAATATGCGCTACGAAACTGCGGGGACACGGGAGTGACGCAAATGCAGTTTGGATTAAAAATAACTTTGAAGTCGATACTTTTCAAAAGGTGTCGATACCAAATGAGTAGAATGTCAGTATCGATACCAGTTTCGATCCGCCCATCCTTAGTGGATAGTTATTTCTTAACTTAGCCGTACCCTCAGCAGATGGTTACTGTAAAATGATGATGGAGGTTTTTATCAGAACAATGGCTTTTATTTAGACACTTGGTAAACTTGTCACAATACGTTAACTCTCTCTCAGTCCGTATCCTGGTCTACTCTACATGTGTCTCTGTATTACCATAACTCTCGTAGTAACATTGCATGGTAAATGTTTACCGTATATGACAGTTACTGCAACATGAAACTTCATATTTCTCCATATGTATTTAAGCAAGATTCCCAGTCTCTGTTCTCCATGGCTTTGGTGACTTTATACTCATTTGTTACCACGCTTGTAAACAAACGTGACAGAGACACGTGTGGTGGAAATATTGTAAACCTGTTAAGTGGCCTCAGGCCTCATTGCACAAAGAAACAAAGGCTGGCTACGCGAGACTAACGGGGTTAAAGCTTCACGCATCCACGGGACAATGCATATATTAAAAGATGATCTCTGTATTTTATGAATCAAGATCATTCAGATATCGATTTGAGTCAGAAAATCTAATTAATCTTAAATAAATAACAGCCCTATTCCAAAGTACAGAAAAAAAGTTGGATGACTTCCTTGGCGGAGGTCTGTGCTATACTGGGCACATAATCTAGTTTCTTCTGTAATACAGGGCTGCTGGTAGTCACTGTTGGGTGCACATTTAGGTGATGTTGAATAGTTTCCTGTGCCCATGCCAAGCTTCATAGTAAAAGTCAATCCGGGCAGCAGGCATCACAGTTTAGCAGATTTCGTGAGAATAATCATGGCTCAACTGTTAAGGCTGAAAAAGTCAGAGGCACAAATGCCATTGCGTGTACACGTTCATTATGATAGTTCTTTTATTTGTGACTTTTTCCATACTGACATGCTCTGTGTTTATGATTGGAGTGCCCATCATGTGTTTGCATAGACTGCACATTTAAATAGGTAATTTCCAGTGCACAGTCATTGTCCCTTGTTAGGTTTCCTCAAGATTTCCATCTCATCAGCCAATGTAAGATTTTAGCCATCGGCAATGGTGACATTCACTAACGAATATGATGACAAGTGCCCAACACTGAAGGCAAAGAGTTTTTGATTTCCATGAGCAGGTTATTTTTTCGTTTATATACACTCTTGTCATCAAACCTTTAAATCCCTGCTTCCAGCTCAAAATGTCCAATTCATTTACAAATGGTGCTGTTCTGCCTTTGAATGTTCCCTGAGTTTTAATGGCTCACCTGTTGTAACAAGCAGAAACAGCATGTGTTCTTTCAATGTTGTGCTTTACTACCAGTGAAATCTATTTTGTCTCTCTCACTCAACCCATTAACATGCCATGCCTCAAAAATGCTTCGAGATGTAGGCTACAATGTATAATGAAATACGGATAAATAGTGAGAACTTTATACTGCCTCTAGTTCTGATTCATTTTTAAATTACAGTTGCATCAATAGTGTTGGAGCTTAACAAATCTTCCTGTAACATTTTGTTGGGGTATCAGTGCTGCTTATGCAGCTCCTACTGAAAGAATGCATCTGAAAGCTGAAGTTGGATTGGTTGGAACAGGGCAGATGACCAGAAAGGGGGTTTCTTTTCTGCTTCCAAAAGCAGCTATTTGCAGTCATACCTGTGCTCAAATTCGATTTGTAGACGTCACAGGTCAAATTTAGGCTACATATGCAACTAAAATGGTCGCACTTAAGAGCCTTGGTTATGTTATAAAATGTACATATATCAAGGTGTCTTTTATTTAGTTGCACAGAAACCCAGTGTCAGCAGTCCTCAGTTTGGGTTGTTTTGTGGTGTAGTCATGAAGCCATGCTACAGCCAGAAGAGACAGAAGCTTGGGATGTATCCTAGTTCCTGTTTATCTCTGTAGCCCACGCATCGTGCACATAGCCTATTCTACTGTAGTTAACAGTGTTGTATAGCACTGTAGTACAAGATTACCTACTTATTAGCAAGCCACATTCATTGAAAATAAATGGTATTGCTTTAATGGTTTTCATGTAGACCTGGTGCCAGATCAACGTTTTCTATTGGTGGTACACATACCGCTAGCAGCTTTGCTCCTTTAAGCTTTGCTCAAGGGCACCTTGACAGTAGTTTTTGAAAGCCAGGAAAGCGTTTTTGAACCACTTCAACCACCCACATTTTCCTGACCAGTCCAGGCTTTCGAACCAGGGTCCTTCTAGCCATAGCCATAACCCTAACCCCTGAGACCACTGGATAAAGAAAAGGCTACTGCTCAAACCTTTTTAGACCCTTTCAAGTTTAACTTATTGCTGCTCATGCCTTTTGTTGTCCTGCAGCTCTTAATTGGACCATTTTGAAATGTGTTCTGTTGTCTTTTAATTCGAAAATAACATTTAGCACACAATTAATTAAATTAATGTGTTTCCTTACAAAAACCTTGACACTGAGCAAAAGCTCACCCGGACACCATATGAAACTTTTTTTCTCTTGTGATCTGGAATTCTGAAAGAAATGAAAGAAAAAACGTAATCATTCATTTAAAGGGAAATCCTTTATATAAAATAAGTTGTGGTGTTATTCTGCAAAAATAGACATATCCCTGTATAATCTGCATAGTAGAGATTATCTGGAAAAAGTAGTCTTTATGGATCACTTTGGTTTAGCCATACACAGGCTAAAGTCTTAGTATTGGCTTCTTCTATTTATCAGATCAGTTGTTGGTGTAACAATGCACATCCAATGGTTGAACCTCTTGTTTATTAAAATCATTATGGCTACAAGAAGGCAGTTTGTCATAGCAGTATACTGACATCCCATGATTCTGACTGGTATGGCATTTTTGTTGGCTACAGTGTGAATGCAGAATAAATAATTTTACATTTATAATTTTGACCATGTTGTCTAAACTGTATTGTTTGCTTCCCTTTTTAGGTGGAGAAAGAGCAAAGAAAAGATGGTCTTCCACTGGAAGAAGGGTATGCTCTTGTTATTACACTTAAGCTCATCTTCTTTGGGAACAACATTAAACTGAAACAATTGTGTGTGGGGGGGGTTCTTCACACATTTGTATTGTATTTCACATTCATGACAGTCAGCAAACCCAGATGAAAGGGAATAGAGGGAATTTAGACCACTTAATTTCCATATTGTACACTGTTATCAGAAATGTGTAAGTTCAGACATCACCCTGAGAAGGATGCTCATACATGCAACAGTCAGAAATGCACGTCACCAATTGTCAGGTCAGGGTATTCATGAGTGGCACCTTCCATCAGGCCACATCACTGCCAAAAAAGCCAACTGAAAAGTGGATGTGACATGCATCATAGTGATGATTTTTGTTTAAACTCATCTCCTAAGCATAGTGTAGACAGCCGAGTGTGGGTTTGGTTTGTGAACAGCAGAATGGGGAAAATAGGCCTACCTCTGCATTGCTGAAGAATGATATTGTGCTATAGCGTAGACAAGAAGTGTTGTTGAAGGAAGTGTATCTTGGGAATGTTTTAGTTTTCCTTTTTTCCTTTTGAATTTTTAAAACAATCTTGAATGTAACACCACACAATTTTTATATGAATATATTTTTGTATTGCACATTATCCAATTTATTTAATACTGTAGTGTTCAATATGTAAGCAATTCATAAAGAAAACCATGTGTATTAAACTAGCACAACACGTAGTAGCAATGCGATGACAGAATGTTTTTGTATTCATGTAGATGAATGGTATGGTTTCAGGGTAAAAGTACTGAAGGTTCTAAAGAAGGCTTTTAAAAGTCTTCCCCAGTATGCAGGCTATGCTGTTTATGTTGGTGGGTGAGGGGGTGTGCAAGGGAGAGAGTTTGGGGGCGTGTTTTAGCGAGGCACAGTACTAAATTCCAGACTAATTTTAGAACTTAGACCTTCCCCTCCTTTTTCTTCTATCTTTCCCAGCTTGTTTTTTCCATAGAAAAGTCATAGAAAAAAATAAGCTTTTACTGAAACATCAACAATGCATGATATTATTATTTCATATTAGGCTGGTGGTTGCAGTGAGTTCACAGAAGCACAACAATCTTTAGGCTTGTAGGCTACTCCTCTTATTGCCATTAAATGTTTTCCCACTCAAACATGTATCCTAAATTGTATGATTGCTGCCACTCCTGGTTGATGTCTTCTTCCTTGAGAAGCCCTGGCAGAAATAGAGGGAGCCCAACTGACCATATATCTAAACTGGACTAGCATGTTCCCTACACTTCACTCTAAGCTTAAGCTATTTGTTGCCCAGAAGTTTGAACCATAGCACATTAGGTAGAATTTTTGCTGATTTGTCTCTGCACTATATTAATAATAATGCATGATACAATACTACAAAATTATTGCAATACCTAACCATTCTAATACTTGTGATATTAGTATTATTATAGTTCAATAATGGCATTGTTTATTATCCCAATATGACAGTATCCTGTATTTGAGCATTAATATATGAAAGGAGGTGGTACAATGTCCAAAAAGAACAGTGATAATATTAACAAGCAGGTCTCGGGATTGCATGGTGCAGTGCCATTGTTTTATTTTACTATTTGGTATCATGATACATACATTTTATACAGTAAAATTGCAATAATGTGACAACCTTTCAGCCTTAATATACTTGTATTTATTTATTTAGATGCAACTAACAGTTGCTGAACAGTGTGGCAGTAGGCCTATTTTTTATAACATGGAGGTGAGAGGCAAAGGATGCTTCGTAGTGCTGTGAGGCCTCTCGTGCCTGGGTTATCAAACACTTGGCTGGGTTGCCATCACTCTCCCCGCCTAAAAAGCAAAGCAGGCCGGAGATAGTGAGTTGGACAGAGGTTAGTGCTAGTTTCTGTCTCTAATCTTCTGTACAAATTTCTCCCACTTTCTGGGTGGCTCTTTTTGCTTTCATTTTCATATTATTTTCTCTGTTCTCACAATATCCATGTTCCCTCACCCTCGTATGTTTAAAAATATATATATATTTCTGACACAGACCTACTCTTCACAGCACAGTGGTAATAACTGTATTACTTGTACCATGTGGCTTCAATTTGATCTTTTTCATTCTTACTGTCTCTCTGTCTATTACAGAGGAGTGTGAACACCAGTGAACCTAAACTCTCCTCTGGTCCTAACCTCTCCCTTTGTGCATGTTTGAGGTCACTGCTAGATTTGACTTTATTTGATTTAGATCTAGAGGATCAAATGGCACCAAACATAACTTGTTATTTCTATACTGTGACAGTGGCTAGAACCCTTGGACTCAAGCTCAGTGGCAAGCTTGTTGAGAGGCAGAGTTTTTCTTCAATAGAAGTTGCTCTTGAATAAAAAAAGGTGAGGTAAACTTCCCCCTTCAGCATGTGGATACGAGAGGACCTGACGTGTTTGTTTTATGGTCATGTTCATGTGTGTAATATATCACCACTGTTAACCATTCAGGAGAGTTTTGCGTATTATCCACTTGGCTTTGTAATATTGTATGTTGCTTTAGCATATTGAGACTCCTAAACACATCTACAATGAAACCGTACAGATGGCAGGTAATTACTGTAGGTAGTGTTTTCCTAATCCTTGTCCTGTGCAACTGTCAAGCACTGGGGAGTATGCCATGTCATACTTGTATTCTGCTTTTAATGAGAGGACTGGCAATTTGATCAATCTCTTTAATCTGCTCTCCTTGAGTTCCTCAAGGAAAGGCGCACTGAAGAACAGCAAGTAATAGTATAAACTAATCAGAAGTCAATCATCACGACCAATCAAGCGTCCCACCACAGATTGCTCTGCTATGGAGGCAGATGACCTAATTTACCCGTCACATTTTACCCTTCATGTGCACTCGCCCACACACACACACAGCTTTTCCACTCAAACGGTGATTGAGGGTATGCTACTCGAGAGGTTATGAATTAACAAAAAATTATAACTGCCAATGAACAGAGAGCGAGAGAGACAGAAGCACTTGTTATATAATGGAGAAAACGATGTCCCTTCTTATGAAGTCAAACCCCACTGCAAGTTTATTTGTGGTTTGTGTAGTGTTACATTATACTGTAGGGCCGGGTATTGCTTCTGATTTCCTGATTTGATTCCGATTCACAAGGTCCCAATTTGATCCAATTCAATATCTATTCGGTTAGGGATATTTCGTTTACAATACAGAGACATGTGTAGAGTAGACCGGGATACAGACTGAGAGAGAGTTAAGTGTTTAAATAAAAGCCTCCATCATTTTACAGTAACCATCTGCTGATGATGCAGCTAACTTAGGAAAAGGACTATCCACTTGGGATGGTCGGATTGAAACTGGTGTTGATACTCGCATACTACTCATTTGGTATTGATATTGCCCTTTGAAAAGTATCAATTTCAACGTTATTTTTAATCCAACATGCGTCACTCAAGCGTCATAGTTTCACTACGAGGTGGGAAATTCCCCAGTTCCAGGAAGGCAGCCTTACAATCTCCAAGAAGTGAGAAAGCATCATGGAGGGACTCTACAGTTTACAATGTCCAGAGGTTTTACGTTCAACACGTTCCACACACCAAAAAATAGGGATTTCTTGCACTATTTTCAAAGGCAATTCATAGACTTTTTCAATTTGTGATTGTTGGTTTACTTACTCTGATAGGTAAATGCAGAGAAGTCATTTCACTGTGTGACAAATAAAGTACTTGACTTAACTTTACATAATTCATTTAGTATGTTTTCTAATTTTGGTTCAACGGTACAGTATTTGCATCAGTACTCGAAGGTAGACACTTTGATCAATCTCAAACTGATAATTTGCCCCCGTAACTGCACCATTAACAGCTATCTAGTTAAGTGGTTCTCAACCCTGGTCCTCCACCACCACAGCCCTGTTGGTTTTCTATCCTACCAGCTAGTTAATTACATTCACCTGGTGTGATCAGGGCTGAATGAGACCTGGGACACCAGGTGAATGTAATTAACTACCAGGTCAAATAGAAAACCAGCAGGGCTGTGGTACAGGAGGACCAGGTTTGAGAACCACTGATCTAGTTTTTGAAGTAATTTAATTACAAAATAATCATCACTTTGCCTATCCTTTTTAAAGTTTTCCACAGCAGTAGACTAGATACACTGGCCTGTTAAAGGCTTACCAAAACAGAAGACACAATGCTCTGAGAACTTCCTGTAAACTGCTGCTGTCACCCATATTGGCATGCTGAACTGACTCAGATCAACCTGATAGGTTGAGGTCAGAGCTGCAGATCATTCCTGCACATAAACTTCGCACACTGCTATATTATAATCACTGTTGACTCTTGGTAAATTTCTTGGCAGGGAATAGTCACACTTAACAGTAGGCAACTAGATTTAGATTTTTTTTAGAAGAAATGCAATCAATAATATGTGCAGGTGAGATAAAAGAAAAATCCAATGGGTTTATAAAACATTTCCTTTCAAAACAAGCCACAGTTTAAGATCAGGGACAACTACACTGGATAACGGAAACAGGAATAACATGAAACCTGGCAGAACACGACATGAATATTGTTTTATTAAAATACACAATCAGCGTAACTCACTTAAACAAATTGAGGAAAGGGTATGATTTGTGAAACCCATTTATGTTAATTGGAGAACAGGATTAACACTACATAGATTCATGCATTTTCTGTTGCCCGACTTGACATTTATCAGCACTTCTGGTGTGTCATGGGAGGGCTAACATGAGGAAGAACATACATTTAATCATCAGTGGTTTCATCTATAAAGATGAATGGCCTTAGGTGAGCTGTGTATTCTGAAAGTCGTCTTGACTTGATACCCACATGTGTTTTGAAATGTAGCAAATGCAAGACAAAGCTCTGCATTTACTATTACACAGAACAATATTACCTCCTTATTTGTTATTTAATCTGGTGTGTGTGTGAGAGTTGTACTGCTTTTATTTGAACTGAACAATCCAGAGCTTACCTGTAGTCTGAACACTGATGTCAGTGTAGTTTATGCAGTCTACAAATTACAAAGTCTTCCACTACATTACGGCATTTAGCTTTTATCCAAAGCGACCCACACAACATCATACCGTTTGCAGAGGCAACCATGCAAGGGGCCAACCTGCTCAACGGGAGCAATTTGGGGTTAGGTGTCTTGCTCAAGGACCCTACGACAGTTTGTTGTTTTTTCCCCTGGAGGAGCTGGACTCAAACCTTCAACCTTACGGTTGCTGGGCGGGAACTCTACCTCCTGACCTACTGCCGTCCCATAGACGGACAAACAGTCATACTCACGTTCACACCTACGGGCAATTTAGAGTCTCCAATTCACCTAACCTGTATGTCTTTGGACTGTGGGAGGAAACCGGAGCACCCCCACGCAAACACGGGGAGAACATGCAAACTCCACACAGAAAAGGGCCAGGTGAGATTTGAACCCAGGACCTTCTTGCTGTGAGGTGACAGTGCTAACCACTGCGCCACCCACCACTAGCCTTTCTTTTGTCTCAAAACCCGTACTATGACCCGAACATGAAATGTCACGTCTCCCTTATCCCTATGCCTGCCATCTT
>OMOT01043151.1:0-11324 GCA_900312575.1 Acanthochaenus luetkenii | reverse complement strand
GGATCTCCTCACTCACACAAGGCTGCATACACATATCTTGGGTTGCCAATGCATTATTAATGATCACTGATACCAATATGTATTTGTCCACAGATGACCCACACCTACATTATAGCCGTTTAGAACGGTGATGGGCAACCGTGTGCCATGGCGGGCTGAGAGTCTGCAGGTTTTCATTCCAACCAAACACTACAGCGGCTCATTTCACTGATTAGCACACCTTCAACCACGGAGGAGGAACTAATCAGTGCAATCACCTGGTGCAGTGTTTGGTTAGAATGAACACCTGCAGGTTCTCCACCCTCAATGGCACATGCTTGCCCATCCCTGGTTTAAAAGACTATACAGGAGGGAGAAATAAGGAGCTTGTGCATTACTCATTGCACAGATTTACTGATATCTACAGTACGCTTGTGCAAATGTATTTAGGCCCCTCTTGTCAGTGTAACCCAGTAGGAGGCGTGTCTGCCCTCCTGCTCCAACATGCAGCACGGCACAAGATAACCTGTGCTGCAAAAACTGTGGCTGGCCCTGCTGGTTCTGGTAGAATCCTACAACTATGCTGCCCTCTAGATGCAGCTGATCACTCAGAATGGCTTTGTATTGAAAGGTGTTTCCCTTCCACCCTGAACATTTTACTGGACCCAAAGTGGATGCAAAAATGCACAACACACAATAACAGAGACACCAGAACCCTTTAAATGCACCTTTTAGTTGCCCGTTTGATTTTTGAGACTGGAAGCTATTCTTAATTAAATCAGTAGGGGGCAATAGAAGGCATTTTATTTGCTCACATGAGTTGGAACCTGATTGCAAAAATGAAAAAAATGCATAAAGCTATTAAACAGCATGGCAATGGGAATTCTGCTTTACACACACACACACACAGTACACAGTAGGGCTTGTTTAAAAGCCGATGTTAGTGTGACACATTTACACATGTACAAACAACTGTCCAAAACACTGTAAACCTACCTACTGCGTTAACAATGGCAGTTCGGGTGAGATGTTATATTTCTGTTCATATGCCAACTTCTGGCACAGAGATTTGTAGGTAGCAACCATACACACACACACAGACAACATGTCTTGCATGACAGGAATTATTTGAGTATGATACAAGATTGTCCCAAAAGCTGAACATGGTTGTCAACCACTAGTCACTCTTCTCTTTCACTGCGGCGCTGCTGTTCCTGTAGCAGAGGACTTGGCCCAGTAGGATGCAGCTAAGACAAGCTGACAGTATGTGGGCCAGACTGGTGAGAGAGCTTCCTGTCTCCTACAAGAGAAAGGTTAGAAGTGAGGCCAAAATCTGAGGTAGGTGAGGTGTAATATTTACAGTTATGAAACTTTGTATGTACATGTGTATGCGTGCGTACGATTCCTAGCTCAATACCTGTAAAGAGACGAAGATAAGAGCCAGGGACCCAGCCCACACTAGTAGCACAGAGAGACTGGAGAGTTGGCCCGTGTGGCCGTTGGAGTAGTTAGTCCCAGCCTGGATGACCTGGAAATACAGCAAATCAAGCAAAGAAAGCAACTCTCACACCGATCTACACCAGGCAGCTGACAAATGTCCCCTGACAAATACATTCATAAAATCCCCTCCACGTGCATAGGTCTTTTTAATCACGGACCAGCTAATGTATAAAATAGAGTGAGATTATTCTACACAGACGTTCAAGCCATCGAGTTGCTACCTTGCTTGCCATTAAAGCTGCCATGCTGGAAGCCTGCATCGTTGAGACGACTGCTGCAGTTGCATAGGATCCCAGGAGGAACATTACACCACTGTAAGCCAAGAGGAACAGCATTCCTGCAACATAAACATAATACAATATTAATATATTTCATAAGGACATAGAACCTTAACACAGAAGAAGAAAAAATATAATGTATACCAGATGAGAAATGCTTTTTGTAATCCCTCTCACTGAAGATTACTTCAGTCAAAAGATGTCAGTCAAAAGAAGGACGAATTAAATGATAACCACAACCTCTAACTTAAGACAGCGCTCGATCAATCTGCCATCTTCTAGTACAACGTTTTGGCAAGCGCAGTCCTGTAATTATGATCACTGCACTTCAGACCAGAGGCTGCGGTGGAAAGTTGACCAGTCGAGCAACTAGGTGGCGCTCTAGGGAAGAACTGACCAGTTGCCTACATAAAAAATGACACAGGAAGACTGTTCATAAAACAATGAACACCTTTGACTGTGGTGAATAAATCTCTCTGTACATTGTTTAGAAATCAAACTGCTTTTCCTCTACGCGAGTAACATCAGTATTGTATTAGTTGCCACTGTTCATACTCCAGCATGAGGCTGAATGGTGGGATTTCAGCAAAAGCTTCAGTTATGCAGTGCAACATTTAAATTATTGAAAAGAGTATACGCAACAAATTAATCTTCACTCTGCCTCGTCCTTTTAGATGTGTGCTTTAACAGTATTCACATCGGTATTTGAACATGAACATTGTTCTCCCAGTACTAAAAGCCAGAGGACCAAGACTCTTATCTGTGATATCATAGCGATTTATAACTGGAAGCTACTACACATCAACATCTTGTCAACACCTCTTTTCTACACACCAACAACACTGACTGATTTATTCTTTACTTTACTTTTTTTTTTTTAAATGAAGGGGAAATGGATGCTGCATTTTCCCCAAAAAACTGCATTGAAACTTGCTGGGAGTTAAAGTCCCTATAGTCTGAATTAAGTGTGTACATGATTTTAATGTGCAGATTGTGACCACAAGTGCTTGCCTAGAGCGCCACCTAGTTGTACTAGGTGTGTGCTGCTAACCTTTGAGGGTATCGCCACGGTAATGCAGGATGAGGAAGCCAATCACTACAGTCTGGACCAGCGTGAAGAGCCTCTCGCCCCAGGCACTGTTGAACAGTTTATGGTCAAGAACGAAACATGAAAGGCACACAGATGCTTAAATACTGTGAAATATTGGTAAGAATACCCTACGTTCAATGAGAAGCTCTAACCTTTCAAATGTATGGACATTATTGGACCCACAGTCTTGGCACTTGAAGGACATAACTTGTGTCAAGGGTACAATCTACATCTACACGTGTGCCTTGACATTTTGATACCCTTCAGAGTGTTAACCTGACTCAGTGGTCACTTTATTAGGTATACCTTGATTTACGCAAACAGCGAGTCACTCAGTAAAGCCTGAGTATAAAGCATTCCGATAGGGTCGAGGGGTTCGGTTACTGTTTGATTAAACGTTACAATTGCAACAGCGATGTGCAGACGGGCATCTGAGAACACACAACTGGTTGAACCTTGAAGCAGATGGGCAGCAGAAGACCATGCAGGAACCCAGTGACGCTATCGAGATCGGCACGGGCCGAGATCCCCGTGGAACATTTCCGTCATACTATCTAGGTATACCTAATAAAGCGGCCACTAAGTGCATCACGTGGTCTTCGACCTATTCACCAGTCTACCATTGATCTCGTACAAGAGAGGGAAGTTGTTGGCCATGCAGTAGACCGCAGGGCATGAGATGGCGTAAAGCTGCAGCAGGACAGCGGTCAGGCTCAGGCCCGCTCCACTCCCTCCCCTCATTATCTTCAACACTTGAGGTAGCTGTGCTGCGGGGAGAAGACGGACAGAGGAGGAGGATGATGATGAAGGAGAGGAGGAGGATGATGATGAAGGAGAGGAGGAGGATGATGATGAAGGAGAGGAGGATTTTTTAATAACAACTCCAACTAACGCTACGTGGGGAAATAACATCTGAATATCTGGATAAAATATGATGATTTGTGTATTATTGTTGTACATGTGTGTTCCCCAACATGTGAGGCCTGTACAACTTGTATGTACTCTTATGGCATATAAAGGGAAACACCTATTTTGTCATTAAAATACCATGTTGAATACTTTGTGTAAGGTTACTATAAATGGGATCTGTGGCACATACCTGAGAGTACCACCTACTACACCTAAATATATGGCCTGGTGACATGGCGTTAATACTATGGTGGTGATATCTGGTACTACCAATTAGTACCAGGGCCAGTTTACCTGGGTACATACCATGGTCAACATTTCTTACGGGAATGTAAATGGCCGTAATGCTGTGTAGGGTCACAGGGGGATGGAGGGTCGACTACAGCAGCAGCAGAACCAACAGTACCAGTGTGCTAGCTTGCTAATGTCATGTTGCCATATGATTATATTGTGCAATGACAGAAAACTAAACCTATTAACGCATACATGGAACAGACAAGAGGCTTCTTACCCATCACAGTGTCCAGTAGGATCCAAAAGCCCACTGTCTTGCTCAGCACAATCTTTAGGCAAGGCACTAAAGGACGTGAACAACATGTTAACTTAACGTTACATGGCCCAAAACAGCATACATGTTACATCACGTTCAGCTTAGCAACCAGATGTTTTGGACGAACAGTCCTAACTGTTCGATGAACGCTAGATAGACCACGGCGGTGATTTAAACGCTCAAAGTTGATGCAATTCTAGCGATGAATAGACTATAAGTGGAATAATATAATAAAATAACGTTTTAAAAAAAAAAAAGGCAAACATGTCGACAACATTTGACATAACCGCCCTGCCTGCGTTTCTCTGCGTTTGGATCCGTCGTGTCGCGACGAGCCTCACCGTGTACGAAGCGTAAGTTGACGAAAAACTCATCGTAACATGTTTCGGGCATGAAATGAGTGAGGAGGAACTCTTTGATGGGAGACGCGGCCATCGTCGGTCAGCCGAGGCCAGAGAGTGTCTCTGAAAGTGGGCGTGGTTCGAGGCTCCCCAAAAATGTAACGACGGTGATCAAAGAGGGCACAAGCGCGAGAGGTAACAGGGGGAGGACACGGTCTCGCGATGTTTGTGGTTCGGAAGTCACTGATATGGAAAATAATGAGTTTAGAGTTTAGATACACTTGGCTGCCACCAATATGGATTGTTGAAGGCAAATACAGATACTGATATTTTTTGGAATAAAGCTGGCAATAGTTGATATTTTGTGCCAACATTCAATATATTTACATTTGTTAATTAATCTTTAAATATATTGATCAGAGGGAGACCCCAGTTTGGGAACCCTTTATAGACCTGGCTTGTTTGGCCTACTCACCTAGAGGTCAGAGGTCAAGCTTAGTGTCATTGGAGCGATTGCATCAAACAGATTTGTTTTGTTGATGTTTCGGGTTATGCATAAGCAACGTCCAGCCATGTTTTGACGAGTCTTCATCCCTAATTCGTCTGTTATGAAGGCAACTTGAATACCCACGCATTGAAGTCATTGATTATTGTCCCGAACAGGGATCAAACACTTCGATCAGAGCGTTTACAAATACAATTCAGACACAGTCTACAGTCAACACGTTATCCCAAACAGAACGACCCACTGCCTCCAAGCAGTTATTCAACACGATGTGTATAGTATCCTTATCATCCTTATTGTTTTATAAATGAGAACCTAGTGGAGCCGAGACCAAAACCAAGTCAGCTTGAGAGCGGTGGAATGAAAAAATGGGATGACCTACGAGTAAGTTCTGCTCCTACACTGAGGGAAAACCTTTGGGCCTGTTATTACGGGCATGGCAAGTGATGAAACAATACTATGCCTCATCTGAGAGGGAAAACACCCAATCACTAGCATACTTGACATACCCATCATTAGCCAAGGAGAGGACAAATATATAACAGGGAGGGTTTCTATGGCCGATGACTAATTCTGCATGAGCCTAGTCCGAAACAAACATATGTTTTAAGAATACTTAGTGTGACTTCTTTTCTTGTTCAGTCATTTCAACTTTTAGGTTCTTCCAGTGTATCTATATGGTTTTGCATAATTGTCTTAACTTTACTGCTCACGTCAATATTTCCCTTCAATTGACTGATATTGTGATATGAGGGCAATTGCAGTCGCTGGGCAAGCTGAGAAACGCGGTGGCGCCCTGTCAATGTTTAACCATCAACGATGTAGTCATATATAAATGTTTTACAGTTGATGTCAATGGCACATTGTTCTCGCTCCACTTACAGCACCGCCACTGGTCTAAAGTCCGGCCGTGCTGCGACCCTGGAGTCACAGTGTAAACACGCATCACCTAAATACACAATGCACTAATTATATGGCATCGTTTCTTAAAGTAGCTCTTGGGTTTCCCCATCAAGCCAGGCAGCTCGATAGCACCATCAGCATCCTTTTTATGAAAGAAATAGACAGGCAACTAAGATTTTACGACACTTTTTTGAAGAGGCCTGCCCACAAAACGGTTCCTATACCATGCTTAATCGAAGAACCCCTGACTCAGAGAATGCAAATGCGTAAACATAGCTTTAACCTCCAAAAATGCGAGCTAAATCTACGCCGCACAACAAGCTGTTGTCTCGTTCAGATACCACAGAATGAGTCACGTCTCCGTGGCTTATCACAGACTCTGTTTGTCCATGCTATCAGCTTGTCCTACACCTCCCACACCCTTTCCTCCCTAGTATTTAGCCTCAGTCCTCAGTGCGTTCACACCGAAGATAGTCGTTTGAGAACAACTATATTTCTCCCTCCGGATCGGTTTCTAGTTATCGGGCACAGGAACTTCCCCGCTTACTGCGAAACGCCACCCGGACACCCACCAAAAGGACCTCAGCTGACAAGGAAAACACCCTGAAACCTGTTATTTTTTAGACCTGTTATTCAGTGTCCAGGGTGACAACATGTGCACAGGGAAATGTTCCCGTTGCGTCGCCGTGGCTCTGTACCCATTAGCAGTCACGTCCATCCTCTGCAACATCTTACTGTTCTTCCCCGACTGGGACATCAAGTATGTCAGAGACGGACACATTACAGAAGAGGTGAAATACATGGGAGGACTCGTTGGAGGGGGGGCCATGGTGAGTTCTCTCTTCTCCAGCCCGTTACTGAAGGGTGTGACTCTGGGCCACGAGCTGGTGTAAACTCCATTCTGAAATATAATGTACAGACTCTCAAGAAAATGGTTGGTTATCATTACATGCAATGCTAAAACGGAAAAGTGCTGGCGTGACATATTGGATTTTAACGGGTTTACAGTGGCCGTTATTCTGCGGGACACAATTTCCACAAGTTTCCCCACAATATGTCGACATATTCGAGTTGCGAGTTCTCAAAATCGAGGAAAATGAAAGGCTCAATTGTTTCGACCACATTCATCAACTATTTTGATCGAATCCAAATCACGTTTTAAACTGACGCTGCATCTCATTCCCTGCTAACTCATCTCTCCCACCGCAGGTGTTGTTACCAGCACTTTACATCCATCTGACTGGAAGCCAGGGGTGTTGTGCAAATCGTTGTGGGGTGAGTCTCGTCAGAAAAACAGTTGAAGATTCACGGTACTCAGAAAATGATGGGGGCTGGCCAAAAATATAAGTGATTTATTATATACAGCATATTAACTATACACCTTAGATAGGCATTAATACACTATATATATATATAAAATGTTAATACAGACCAATAATTCTGTGTGAATATATGTCTTATTGCAATAAATGACCTTTGGTCTTCACTCTTCTTCTACAGATGTTCTTGTCAATTGCATTTGCTGCAGTTGGTGTGGCTGGTGCCCTGTACAGCTTCAGTGTGGCAGTGCTCGGTTTGCAGAACGGGCCACTCTGTAAAGTCGCTCTGATTTGGACGACGCCTTTTAAAGACTGGTGACAGACATGTGTAACCCTACGGCATTTACTGAACATGATCACGTTTTATTACATGTGCACAGCGTCATTTATTGCCCTCCTGTTTTGCATAGGGACCAGAGTTACCTGACCGACCGTAAATGGTGGGGAACATGCTGGGAGCCCAAGAACGTGGTGGAGTTCAACGTCGGCTTATTCTCGACCCTGTTGGTGGCGAGCGGTCTGCAGGTGGTGCTCTGTGCCATTCAGATGATCAATGGCCTCTTTGGCTGCCTGTGTGGAGCCTGCAACAGCAAAGGGGTAAGGAGAGGCCACTCCAAGAAACCAGGGCAAACACAAAGTTAGTGTGTTAGAGGGAAGTGGGTAGAAAGAAAATCCTTCAATACTGTCACGTTGTTTTCTATGTTGCTAGGACAGCTGAGTCCCAGACATTTCTCTTGTACGTTTTGTGAATTTGGTGAATCTTAATGGCCGTATCCCTCTCCGGTCTTAACCTGCAGCCGCTGTGAGCTCCTGGTCAGTAGCTGGCTCATCATCCACACTCCATACAACATCCATAACCAATGATGACTCATTGACCGGCGCTCCCTGGTGGAAGGCTGAGAGAAGTGTTCGTAGGCCGATATCGCACCTGCATAAAACATCCAATTTGTGATTGTTTCCATCACCATGTGACCACAGATATATATTTTATGCGTGTTCCGTGGTGCAGCACAATTCCTCATGTTAACCAACACAGACTGCTGGACATGCCTTGTATGCCGTGTATTAATGTACGTTGAGAAATAGGCACAGTATAAGTAATAACTCAAATTATTCACTTAACTTGAAATAAGTGTGTTTAAAATACTGTCAACTGACACAGGTGCAATTGTTCTATTGTGTAAAATATTATATTAATTCCAAAATGAAATTCAACTTTTGACAAACTGTACATTGTAGTCAAAACAATAAATGACATGGTTGCCCTAAAATGAAACATAATACAAGAGACAGTTCTTCTCCAATTACACATTTTATGTAGATCATATATAATTACACCAAAGAAAATCACCCCATACTGTATAAGGATTGATATCTACAAATGTCTTAGTGCCATATCTCAATTTGTTGACATTTATAATATTATAGGAGCATAGATATACAATTATAGGAATTTGACCAAAACTTCTGACTTGCCAACTATTCAGCACTGGAATAAAACCTGCATGTTAAACGCAGTGTGCAAATGGCAACTTTGATGAGGCAAAAGATAGTGACTTAAAAGGCCAATATTGAGTCCTAAAAGGTTGGAGGATTAATAATAATAAAGTCTTGTTTACACATCAAAGAAAAGCACACACAAAAAAAGTATTCAGTACGACACCCTCAGTTTGAGACGCACAGCTGGTGATTTGGTCAGTGAGAAGGAAAAACTACAGGCTGAGTTAAACCACTTGCTGGCTTTGGCTGTTGTTACTTTCATAACTGATTAAACTTATACATGTTAAATGAGCTTTAACTGTTGGATTTACTACTGATTTCTATGAGGGCTCAGCTTCATGGCACATACAGTTATAGCCAAAGTAATACAGAAAAGCCACCTCAATCTTCATACAGTTCTGTGAACAAATGCAAACGCATCGGCACTTAAACTGATGTGGAGCAGTAATGGGAGCCAAACTCCCCACCATGTTTTGCAAGTTAATCAGATGGTGAAATTAAGTGTTTTTATGTTATTTCAACTAAGGCTATTTGAAAAGTGAAAGTGCCATCTGTTTAATCAGAATTTAGTGGCAGAATTGCATGTTTTCCCCCCAATGAACCTAAATAACCCAAGATGTGATCGCAATCAGAGGTACACACTGAACTGACTCTTCATCCCATCATTAAATACACAATAATCACAATACATTTTAGGCAACTTGATTGGTTGAGCATGTTTTTTGAAAATTCAAATGAATTCAATCAAATGAGTATGGAGCTTTAGTGAGGTTGTAAGATCATGTGTATTAAAAATTGTCACACGACCCTACATTTCTGGAGGCTAAGACATGATTCATCAAGGAGTGCTTTTCTTAACAATGTACCTGCATAAAGAGCAAGTAAAGAACATTCTCTCCAACAACCCGGGGAGAAAAGGTTGTCTGTGTGAATATAACTTTGTTGAGGTTGACATAAAATAACAATAAACTGGAGTGTTGACGATTCTTCAGTGGCACAGATGCTGGTAAAGGTTGCTTAGTACTGTACTTCATACACATATATTATTCTCATATACAGGTATGTCAGAACACATTTAGCTTTTTCGGGAATGAACTTGTTAAATACAAACACAAAATATTCCAATGAATAAATTAATGTAAGAATTGAAGACGTAAAGACAATGGAGTTTCTGTAGGCTCAAACAAGATGGAGTGTGGCAGTTTCAAGTATGTTAAACGAGAGCATGAAATGGCCTGGGCCCAAACACATCAAGCTTCAAAAACTGGAGGACTGATGAGGTTATATGGCTATAAACTTTCACTCTGATTAGGGTTAACTGTTCTCAGATCAGCACTCACTCTCTAAGGTATTTTATGGTTAGCTGTCGAACTGCTTCATCATGAACTTCCGACTGGCTTCGTAACCCAGGAACAGTGCTCCGTTAGCAGGGAAGGTGCGGACCATAGTGGGGGTGAGACCGGAGTAGAGTGCCCTCACACCTAAACACAGAAAGATAACGAGAGGTAGGACAGCGTACATACTGATGGTTCGTGAGAACAGCATTCAGTTCTCAGCGGGGCGATCCAGCTTCATCTTCACCCAGAATGCTTTTAACAAGCAAACCTGAACATGAAAACATCAAACTCGTTCTTTGCCTACCTTCGGTGCGCATGATGGTCATGAAGGTTTTGAAGAATCCTGCCTGTTTGCCCATCATGGACATGACCTGGATCCGAGACTTGACACAGTCCATAGGATAGACCACCAGCCACAGGCACGCCCCTCCAAAACCCCCACTGAACATGATTGGAGCAACACCTATAATGCAAAATAAATCATATAAAATAAAGAAAAGCCAAAACCTTGACGTTTTACATCATTGAATATTTTCTATTGAACCACATTTTAGCTGCGTGGGAAATATCTACTCCAAGGTGCTGGAAAGGAGGGTCCGACCGATAGTCAAACTTCAGATTGAAGAAGAACAATGCGGATTCCGTCCTGGCCGTGGATCAATCAAAGCTTTATTGAAACATTAGATAAATACACCTGTTTCATGGTACGTTGATATTTTAATAAGGCTCGGGAAATTTCGCTCACTCTTCCGAGGCAAATCAGTGACTAACACGTTCGTCTATGACATATAACGTTACAAAAAATAAGATGAGCCTTAATTAGAAACTTAAATTTGCTGAATGATTACGAAATAGATAAATAACGTTTTTGAAAACGAAGCTATAATAGATTCCCTCTTGAAATGAGAAAGCTACGACAGCTCAGGCCTCAGTTTCAAACAAACTACACAAGTGCAGTAACTATCCAAGCCTGTTGATTTTTATTTAAGAATACAATCATATTTACATGATATGGGGTGAGTTGTGTGCGCAGTCGGTTTACAGTGAGTCCAGCTGCTGAAAATACACGTTCCGATAGGACCGATGTCCCAGGCAGCAGAAGTAGCTTCGCGC
>OMOT01043150.1:2090-12828 GCA_900312575.1 Acanthochaenus luetkenii | reverse complement strand
GTTACCTGCCAGCACTGGTTGAGCTCAGTGACGCTGTCCTGCATCTCTCTGAAGGAGCGCAACGTCTCCAGCTCCCTCAGCTTCATCTGCTTCACCTCCTCCTGCAGAGCCGCCATGTTGTTCTCATCAGGCAGGCTGTTGCTCCTCTGGATACACACACATTACACATTAACATTGACGTGACTAACAATAACCGCAACAGTAGAATAAACGTACATTCTTACATCACCAAAAATTACAACCAACCCACCTAAAAAATATGGAGTGCAAAGATCAGAGCCCGTGACTGTAGAACGATCATGTAAATTCATTTCAAGTTCAAGTTCATTTATTTATACAGCCCTTTATCACAAGCATGTCTGTCTCAAAGGACTTTACAGAAAATGAGCCAAACTAGATCTACCTGAACATCAATCAATGGAATTACAGAAAAGTAAAAGACAAACAGGGAAACAGAACAAAGCACAGGACACATAACAGTAATAGTGCTAGGAAAAGAAATAGAATCAGAGCTGAAGAGAGAGGCAGAAGGTAGAGTGAGTAGAGAGGGGAAAGCAAAGGTAGGAAGAGGGTGACGTGAGGTAGCCTACTTTTGAGGAGATTAAAATACCTTTAACAGTCAAACAACATGCACAGCCCATCTGTCTGCTTTGTTCTTTCTCTCTCTCTCTCTCTCTCACACACACACACACACACTAATGTAGGTGTTTGTAAGCTTAGCTCACCTTCTCCAGGTCCAGCACCTTGTCCTGCATTTCCTTCAACGCTCCCAGCAGTTCTGCCTCCTGCAGTCTGGACTGCTCTAGCTGGGTCTGCAGACTGCTCACAAACTGCTCTGTGTACTGAAAGGAACAAGGCTGGTGTAAAGCGCTGGAAAACAGCGCACTTCAATGGCTCAATGATCCAGTCCACTGTGCTGAGATTACCATAATGCTGCAGCAGACTTTCATTCTGCCACGTGTTACATCTCTCACTCTTCCAGTTCAAGTTTCTCTTGACTGTCTACTTTTGTACCTTTCTACGCAGCAAAGTCCAATAGCAAATTGAAGATTCACATATTGTTGTGTACTGATGAAACCTTATATAACCTTTTCTGTTTTTTGTAACCGACATCGAAACGGTTTGATAAACCTGCAACCCAGCCGAACAATGAACAATGCATTTACATTTTTCGAAAATACATAAACGCAAGTGGGTGAAATAACGGTTTGTAAATAATGAGCTTTCAGCACGTTTTCAGCACACTGGCAATACATAAACAGGGGTTAAATTGGGGGGGGAGCAGGAACTCTGTGCTCCAGCCTCCAAGCAAATGAAAGGAGATCAATCTTATGGCAGGCTTTAAGTTTTGTCTGAGGCCCAAATTAGCTCAATTAACTCCTCTGTTTATGCTGTTGATGTCAACCATGGTTTAAAAAACAATTATGGTGCCCAGTAGTTGGTAAAAATCATTAACAACTTTATCTTAAGTAGTGAAGAAGTTGGCGTCATACGGGACTCTACGACTCAGATTAATGGCCGAAAATAGAAAACTAATGTATATTTTCATGTCACCGCATGAAAGTCAAACAACAGACCTAAGGGGTGAGAACAGGGGGGAAATAGAGAGAAGAGGAGAGTAAAATGAATGACTTTCCTATGAGGTGAAATGCAAAAGCATGAAATTGGGTCAGTGAGATGGCATGATTCTCGATTTGTCATTTCAGGCATCTCAGTCTTGATATCAAAAGAGCACTGGGAGGATCTGGACTCAGTGTGTGAATTCTGCATGGGTGGTTTATTTATGCCAGTCATCAGCCACAACACAAAGAATACGGCATAATTTGGCAGTCTAGTCTATGATTTGCATTGCTTAACATGTTTTGCTCACTCTGCACTGTGTGTGCGTGTAGCAAACAAAAGAGAGAACTAGGATGTACAAACACTGTCACACATCATAATCTCACAGATAACTAGAAAATGCGCTCAGTAGAGTGCAGACCTCCGCCAAGGATGCCATCCCTAAAGCATAGGTGTCAACTTATACAGTTTCTCCGTATAAAATACTTTTTTTGTATACAGCCGTATGAGAGTAAATTGTTTTATATACTGTAATTTGGACATTATGTATTTTTTTGTGTTAATTATCTTATGTGATTTTAATGTAATGTGTCTGAGTACTATGAAAAGTACTATATAAATAAAATGTATTATTATTATTATTAAAATACAGGAAATCACGGCGGGATATGATCTCTTGCAATTTATGGCTGATTCTTCTCCATTTAGAGACTTGAATTTTTCACTTCTTAACCCGCAAAGTATTGGGTTGAGGACTTTTCTTATGAAACCCTTTATAAACACCATTGGAGATACAGGGTTTTCACCCGACAGTGACAATATGTTGCTAATGTAGAGGCTGTAGTTCTACATTGAACTTGCCGATCTTGAATCTGATAATTTCACGTCAAAACATCTTGCCAGCAAAGTCGGTCAAAATTCCTGAATGTAACATTCAAGTAAGGCAAAAGCAGATAAACAGAAATATGAATGACAAGGATATGTCTTCAAATGAGGACATGCCATTAATATCTGCCTCAGGGCACTGAGCTTTGCGGTGCTACTTCACGAGTGACTCACTCATTTCCTGTGTAGGAGGTTGATAAGAAAACATGACTACATCAGACTGCATTGTTGTCAAAGGGGGCACAAATTCATTTTCAAGTTGAAACACAGAGACTGCAACCCTCCCATGTGGTTTTGTTGCAAAGCGCCATGTTTGTGAGTGTTGCGACCCAACTTAGTCTAGAGGAGCAGGAACGCAACATAACGCCATTCAAGGTTTTAATGGAAAGTGATTTTATTGAGATATTAGCCTCAACTTTCAACTAGGGTGAGACACACATGGAAAGGGTGACAACATACAATAAACTGCTTTACATAAATAAAAGGTGAACTTCAGAGGGACAGGGCCACGAGTGGTGCCAAAACAAAGACACCAGTAAAGCAAAACATCTACCGGTATTCTAACAGCCGTTCCTTTAAAATGACCTACCTTGTACCAAAATGGGCTAAAATAAACCTGGCGCTGGCTGACTCTGTCTTAACAAAACACCAACCTAACCTACATGAGTGCAAGCAATACAATGGAACTAACCTGGCCAAATCCTAAATGTAGCATAACGTAATCAAACTAAAGATAACGAGTGCCATTTACTAGTTGACATTCTAGCAGCCAGCAACCACCACGGGGAACCAATCGTGTAGGCGTAGCTGCACAGCAGGCAGTAAAAGTAGGAGAGAACAACCATACAACACGCCACACAGTGGAGGACGTAACAGTGAGCAAAGAAGTTGCACACATTTCAGCAAGCTTCCACAAACTTCTTCTTTAGTCCAAACTTCCTGGTGCAGTGAGTTCATTGAAGCAACATAGGTAAAGCTTCAGGCATGGGCTGCTCTTAATCAGACTTAAGGCTGGTTTGACATGTTTAAGAATAATTAGAACCTTTATTGGGCAAATGTGTGAAAGGTCTTTACTTTTAGAGCCATTACTCCCAACAACTGACTAGTACAGACCAAACTGAGGCCACAGACAACTAATACCAACACTGGGTTTTGCTACTTTTCCCCATTCTCACAAACACTTTCTTTTCATACGTTACACATAATTTTACCATGTCGTCAATTGTCATTGTGAATATTATACACTATATCAAACACGACAAATTCAAATGAAGAAATGCACGAGCTAACGAGTTGATATCTACAAATGTTTTCAGCCCTTAAACAGACAAGACAACTTTCCATAGTCAACCGTTGCCAACCTACCAAACCTACCAAACTACTAGCAAAACAGGAACTAGGCCAGACCTCTAAACAGAACAACAGACAATACTTTATACTTAAGTCTTTTTACAAACTGGTATCTACTGAATTAGGAATTACATTGTTCCCTATGAAAGCAACCCTCATTTTTAAATCAGTTAAGTAACCCATGGCCTCATGAACCATTACCCTGTAGTCAATTCGAGAGGGGATGCAGACTGATGGCATCTGCCTTGTAAGGAAAAGTTATTCGATGCATCCCCTTGTCAACGTTTTCACTTGCCCATCACCATGTTTGAATCAGTGTCTCACTGTTGCTACCACCGTGTTTCCACACAGACAGCGTGTGGGTTGGCGTTCACCTTTTGTTGTTGCAGCTCTCTGATGGTGTCCTGTGCTTTCTCAAGGCTCTCATTGGCTGTGTTGCATTGCTGCCGGACCACTGCCAGCTCCCGCTTGATCACATAGTTCTCCTCTGCTTCCTGCGCCCTCGTCACCTGACCCTGGAACAGCAGGACAAGGGTCAAAGTCAGCTGTGGAGCTTTAGCTTTGTTTGACAGCCAAATATACGGCAAATACAGACTATACCGGTGTAGGGAAATGGGCAATATTGGGCTTGCATCTATAGGAAATACACCATTCCTTACTCGTTAAGGCTGACTTTGCAAAGTGTTACATGGGATGTACATGAGGATTTTGGAAGCCACATGGATATTTTATTTACATGGTGTTATAAGCTGCAAGATGTGATGTTACCAAACAAAATAAACACATTTGTATCCAAAAATGTAATATTCTTGAATCCAACAAAGTGACAAGGACCCTAGAATTGAGCATTGGTGCACTCCTAAACATTTGCATGCCACATGCAGGGATTGTACAACTTAATATGAATATTTCCATCGTGAACAAACAGTTGTACATGCAGTCAGGGGTTGCAGGATGGTCTTGCAGACTGAACGGATGAATAAAAACAACCAGATAAACCAAGAATTATCTCGTGCAAGTTTGGCTGGTTACTGTTAAGAAGAGGGAGAGAAGCAGTGCAAGAGAAAGTAAAGAAGGGGAGGAAGGAGTGAGAGGAGCAGAGGACAGGGAGGTCAGTTGGAAAGCGGTTTTACAATACTCTACCTGTATCAGTCGGTCTGCCAGAGCAGCACTCTCCTGCAATGCCATGAAGGAGAGGAACAAGAGGATGAGGAAAAAAGAGACAGAGTGAAAGACAGTGGGACACCAGAGAGCATGAAGCCATAAGAAAACCAAAGAGGAAATTCAAGAAAAAAAAAGTCAATAAGAGAAGAAGGATCGTAGGACGAGGAACCAATCAAAACAGATATGAAGGAGATGTTTGTGTAGAAAAAGAAGAGGTAGCAGTGAGATCAGTCAGAAAAAGCAGACAAAGAAGATAAAACGGCGGTACGGTGGCGCAGTGGTTAGCACTGTCGCCTCACAGCGAGAAGGTCCTGGGTTCAAATCTCGCATGGTCCTTTCTGTGTGGAGTTTGCATGTTCTCCCCGTGTTCGCGTGGGTTTCCTCCGGGTGCTCCGGTTTCCTCCCACAGTCAAAGACATGCAAATATATGTGTTTGTGTGTAGTGTAGTAGATGATGTGATGTACTATGTATATGAAACATGCAATGTAAAGCCCTTTGAGACATACTTGTATAAAAGGGCTATATAAATAAAGATTGATTGATTGATTGATTGAAAACCTGTAGTCTCTCAATACCCGAGCGCTCGGAGCAGAGGGACAGACCCTAGCTTACAAGTAGGCCCATTCATTTGCACACAAGCATCCAGTCCCACACAAACACAATACACAGACATGCTCTTCAGGAGAAAAGACCCCCCCCCGATTTCAATAGAAAATGAGCTCATGAATTTAAACCCACGTTATCTCATTACGGCTTTTAGCGTTCAAATAGATCTGATCCCGATGTGAAGAGTCCTCCGGTGAGCACTCCATTTGTTTTATCTCAACAATGCTCCATAAACCTGATTTGCATTTGCATTTAGATAAGCTTAGAATCAAAGCCCATCTCTTACCTTCTCCAGCGTCTCAATCCTCTGCTTCAGCAGCCGGTTCTCTGTGCGTAACCTCTGAACAGACAGAGAGAGAGTACAGATGAGTCATTTTATATGGTCTATTTATTTTCTGATACTGTCAAAAGTGTAAAACTTTTAAAAACACACACACTCACCACGCGTAAACACACACACACACACACACACCTTGATCTCGATTTGCTCTTCCATTTCTTTGTTCTTGATTGTGGTGTATTCTTTCTCAAGTCTAAGAAGAAAACAAAAGGCAAGATTCAACAGATCTAGAAAAAGCCGATCACTTGGTTCTTGCTTGATGATGTGTCATTTTACTCTGGATGTTTAAAAAGCAGACATCACAAGAGGATAGCATGTGAAAGCACGTATTCCCAGAGTGCCATCCACTGCACTCCTCAAGACAACACATCAAAAATGACACTACAAGCGAACATCGGATGACAGCAAGCTTCAGTGTAAAACCCTCAACATGAGTGAGACAGCGCTATAAATCCTACTGGGTCAGATTGAGCCCATCCACCACCTGAGTCTTGCTAGTCGCTGGTTGAATAATAAGCTCTCTTACTTCTTCATCCTCTTGGGGTTGTATTTGACCTGGTAGGCCCTGAGGATCAGCTTGTCTGGGCAGCTGTCAAACTGGTGGGGGATCACCTTCTGGAAGTGCTGGCGGACCCAGAGGTAAACGCACACACAAGAGACGTGATTAGAGCGCTAAAGACAGACCGAAATCCTCATTCAGGTTTTATGCAGAAGAAGGTAGATGCACTTTTAGAAATAAGGTAATGCAAGGGTGCCAAAGTAACGATAAGCTGGCTTGGACAGAACTGTAGGGCCCCACACACACACACACACAGGATTGAAAACGAAAACAGAAGTGAAAACTTATAATAAAATGAAAAACTTCCTGAATGCAGAGACCACCTTTGATTTTTGCTCAGGTTTGGTCTCTAATTACAGGTCAGTTATAATAAATAGGGATAAAAACCAAATCCACTCGGTTGGTTGATCCATAGTTTTTACCAGTGATGAACAAATTGGCTTTACCCGATGCTAACTCTCCTGCATTAGTATTAACCATAATAATAATAATAAAAATAAACGTTATTTATATAGCACATTTTTAAAACAATGTTTACAAAGTACGTTACACAAAATATCAAAGGACAAAACAAAAACAAAAAAATGCTTTAACTTAAGTCTCCTTAACCAAAAGCAGCAGTAAAAATATGTGTTTTAAGTTTAGTTTTAAAACTACTAACAGTGGTGGTGGCCCCAAGGCTTTCAGGAAGTGAGTTCCATAGTTTGGGGCCGTATGAACAAAAAACTGGTTCACCGCTTTTCATCTGGGTTCTAGGGATGACCAGCAAATTGCTGTTAGATGATCTAAGTGCCCTAGTCGGGTTATATCTTACCATCATGTCACTATGGTAAAGTGGGGCAAGACCATGAAGACATTTAATAATAAAATAATCTTAAAATCAATTCTAGAAGATACGGGTAAACAATGAAGGGATCTAAATGCAGGTGTAATATGATCCCTCATTTTTGTGTGTAAGGATTCTGGCAGCTGCATTTTGAATTCGTTGCAGGTTCTTAATGGACTTATTGGGTAAACCAGATAAAGAATGGGGCGGCAGTAGCTCAGGAGGTAGAGTTCCCGCCCCGCAACCGCAAGGTCGGCGGTTCGAGTCCAGCTCCTCCTGGGGATAAATCTGTCGTAGTGTCCTTGAGCAAGACACCTAACCCCAAAACTGCTCCCCGGGCGCCGTACTGTACATGGCAGCCCTCTGCTTCGGCCCCCCTAGCATGTTTGTGCAATTACCTGTGTGTATCCGGGGGGGATCCGTGATGGGTTAAATGCAGATAATAATTTCACTAGGTGTACGGTGCTCTGTGCATGTGTGTGACAATAAAGTATTAATTATTATTATTATTATAAAAGTGCAGTACAGTAGTCGAGTCTGCTGGATACAAAAGCATGAATGAGTCAACAATAGAGATGGTATCATGGACCTTAGAAACATTCCTTAGGTGATAATAAGCTGTTTTACACACATTGCTGATGTGGTTATTGAAGCTTAAGTCACTATCGAAGATAACTCCTATATTTCTAATATGGTTTTTGGCTTGCAGACCCATTGAGACTATGTAGGGTAGCGGATCTATTCTTTGTGCTTTATTCCCAACAACAAGGACCTCTGTCTTGACTTAATTTAAGTTCTGAGACATCCACAAGTTTGTCATTTATACAGTCTTGTAGTAATCTGATAGACTTGCAGGCATCAGGTGCTAACGATAAGTATAGTTGAGTGTCATCTGCATACTGATGGGAGCTGATGTTATGTTTATGAATAATACTAGCTAACGGGAGCATATATAGATTAAATAATAAAGGGCCAAGAATTTAGCCTTGAGGGACCCCGTATCCTATGGTATGGCGTTCAGAGACATGAGTGCAACATAATATTCACAATTAGCTAGGTATGATCTAAACCAGTTTAAAGACAGTGCCAGAGAGGCCAACCCAATTCTGCAGCCGCTCAAGTAGTATGTCATGGTCGACCATATCAAAGGAAACACCAAGATCAAGGAGGACCAAGAGTTACCTGAGTCTCTATTAACGTTCATTTAGAACCTTGGGGAGGGCTGTCTCAGTGCTATGGAAGGCCCCAAGGCCAAACTGAAATACCTCATTAATATGATTTGTATGGAGGTAGTCTATTAACTGGATGGACACTACTTTCTCAATTATTTTGCTAAGAAAGGGAAGGTTAGAGATGGGTCTATATTTACCAAGCACAGAAGAATCAAGATTGCTTTTCTTCAGCAAGGGCCTAAAAATGGCTGTTTTAAGACTATGTGGATAGACTCCAAGTTCTAGTGACTGATTGACAATATTCATTACATCAATTGATATTGAACTCAAGACTAGCTTGAAAAAGTCAATTGGTATTGGATCGAGAGGACAACATGAGGACTTCAGGAGTGATATTACTTTGTTTAGTGTGCTAAGATCAATAACTGAAAAATCAGACGTGCTGCTGTTTGCACCACTGTGTGGTAGAACAGTAACCACTGTATGGGGCATAACTTTCCCAATGTTGTCTCTTATAGCTGTCACTTTATTACTAAAGAAAACCGCAAACTCATTACATTTATCAAGTGATAGGAGTTCAGATGAGATGTGAGAGGAGGAGTTAATCAGTTTATCAATGGTTGAGAAAAGGAATTCCGGGTTGTCTTTATGGTCATCAATCAGCTTTGAGAAATTAGATCAACATTAAACTTTTAAAAAACGATTCTTATAAATATCCTGGTGTACCATCAGCCTGGTGCTTCTCCATTTTCGTTCTGCTTTTCTGCACTCTTTTTATTTCTAAAATAACATCTGTGTTCCTCCAGGGGGCGCAAACTTTGCCTGTGATAGTCTTGGTTTTCAGTGGGGCAACAGTTTTAATACAGTCAGTCAGTCTAAAATTAAAATTCTCAACCAAAGTATCACAGGAAGAGCATGTAAGGGGAGGGAGAGAGAGCATAATATCCCTGAACACAGCAACAGAAGCATCAGTAAAATAACGCTTGGTTACATTCCTCTTATCAGTCCTTGTGTTGGTACAAAGTGACATTTCAAAGAAAACACAATAGTGATACTGTAAATAATTAGGTATTAACAAAGCCACTGGGTCCTGCTCTTGTGCATTTCAAACACAGAGTGTAAACATCAAGACTATGCCAGTGTTTCTATAATTTGCTGTGAACATTTCAACAAGCATTTCACTTTCAATTCAATCCATTCAGGATTTGTGCACGAAATGAAATGAAACCACTGACTTTTTGGAATAAAATACTGACATAACCACACCAAACCATTAAGGCGGAATTGAGAATGAATGCTATTCCATGATTAAATGTGTCAATTAAAAACATTGTTACAAATGCTGGGATCTTGCGCTGTGCGGTAGCTTCTCTCCACCAAAGAAGCTACAATACTGTAGTTCAGGAAGCGTACATGCAGACGGGAAAGTGGGATGCAGAGTCTGTGATGGCTCACTAAACTGCTCCCTGAACCCATTTTCGTAGCAAGCAGCACAAAGCTGCGGATGGTTACCTGCGACATGCCCTCCATGTCCAGCTGAATGAGGTCAGTCTGGTTGTACTGCAGGATGGCCATGCCCACACGAAAGATAATCTCTAGGCCCTAGGGATATGTTGCACATTGAATAATACATGCACGCACATCAGATACATTTTCAAATATCTAACACACATTCAAAATGTTTAACCATTTAATTGACATGCCCACATACATAAAGTACACCAAACATGTTAAAGAATGATACACAGAAACATAATAATCACATTATAAAATCATGCTGTCCTTGTGGAACACTCATACATACATTAACTTGTTTGTGCAGGTGATTTCATACACCCACATGCTACACAACATGTCTCCTACCTCATACATAAAAATATCGAAGATGCGTGTGGCAACGGGCAGAGGGAGGAAGGTGAGGAAGAGGGTGAGGAACCAGGAGGAGGCGTACATGGAGGTATGGAAACTCTGGGATCGGAAATGGACATTCAGCTCTGGAAGTTGCTCCTAGGGATAAAAAACACCAGAAAAACAACAGAGAGGAGAGAGAAGAGAGAAGAGAGAGAGAGAGAGATCTAAATTATGCTCCAGAACACATGATAGAAGGAAGTAAAAGATGTACCCAAGACATTCTGAATAATTTGCTGCCCCGTTGTGGTCAACATTTGCATTGCAAGACTCGTTCATACACTCGCCATCTCTTACTTGTATCCCCCTCCCTCTTTACCTGTAGTAGATACTCAAACTGGTAGATGCAGAGGCCCAGCTCGGCCAT
>OMOT01043127.1:0-10808 GCA_900312575.1 Acanthochaenus luetkenii | reverse complement strand
ACAGGTGCAGTGACAACAGCGCTTTTGACAAAGGCATCTGCCTGGACTGTCGAAAGAACCGCTGCAACACACTGGGCTATGGTATCAAGAAGGTCCGCACCGGCACCAGCAAGAGGCTGTACCTCAAAACCCGCTCTCGGATGCCCTACAAGCGTATGTGGTTGTACCTCCCATTTCAACCAAAACAACACTGAGATACATCTCTGGTCTACACAAATATACTCTGTGCTCGGTTTATGTCTGTGTGTGCCCCGAAACAGAAAGTGAAGACACCCACAGTATTGCATAACGTCCTTGGAAATGAGTTAAATGTTACAGAGGAATGTAGCCTAGTCTCGTAAATAGACATCTTAGGCGATTCACTGTGTTGTATTTCAAGCAATCATTGGAACATTTCAGTGTCGGTAGGTTTTTGAGGTTAAAGTGGACTCTTCTCTTATGCCTCTTTTCCTGTGCTATAATGAGGTCGGATGTGACATGGTGGTCTTTGGGGTAGTTTTCCAGTGTGGGCTTAGAAATCTGATATTGTGGCTTCACAGAAATAGACTTAATCTCTTCTCCGTGGAGCACAGCCAACAAAAGCCACTTTATAGCTTCTCTTCCTTTGAAACCAATTAGGCAATGAGAGTTGTAGCTCACAGGCTCACTAGCTAGAAACACCATGCTGGCTGTCTGGCCCCCAGTACTGGAAACCATTCAGATTGACTGGGATAACACTGATTCAAGAGGCTTGATAGTTGTAAAGTATTGAAATAAAGGTGCCTTGATTTCATTATTGCCCAACCAGGTTGGACATTTTCCCTTGGCTTAGCTTCAGACAATGATTTGATCAATCTATACATCAGATAGGTAAAAAGTCATGATTGGCCTATTGGTAGCCTTTCGTCTTTTCATCACTTGACTTCTGCTTCCCTCTCTGCAGTCTACCATTACCAGTTCAGGATACAGTTTGTCAACCAGATGGAGGGGATTGAGCCCTCTCTTACCATCTCTCTCACTGGAACAAAGGAGGAAAGTGCGGATCTCCCCATCACCTTGTGAGTACCACTTCCCATCGGCCTTGCATTACATGTATTATGTGGCCTTGTGCCTAGTCGTTTGTCCCGTGGTGATTCTGTACTCGGTACACTCAGTCCTTGATACATGCAATATGCAGCTGCGCTCTGAACTCTGTAAGAAAGAGAGCGAGCAGCTGACACACATGGCAACAGCTCGTGCCGCAGCATGAAAGAGAACTATAAATGGGGATGGTGGAATAAATAATTGACTTGTGTGCGTATTATAAAGGGACACTATTCCCTGACAACTGCGTTATCCTTCGTGTTCTGTATATCAAAGAGCCTTAACATTACGGGCAGAGAGAGTCTCATGTGCTGTCCTGCTTTAGTTGTGGTACATCACAACAGATAAATAAAAAGTTGGTGGAAGTCCCCCACTGTAATGGTCTAACCCTGGTAATGGTCTACTTCTTGCTTTCTGTGCCTGTCATTTTAAACTCATTTAAACTCTCCACCGCCAGCGTTGAGGAGATTTCGGGTAATAAGACCTACACCTTCCTGGTCACCCTGGACAGAGACATTGGGGATCTGATGTTGCTCAAATTCCACTGGGAGGGACTGGCTCTGTGGAAGAACATGTGGAACCGGATGCAGACCATCATTCCCTGGGCCAGCGCGGGCAGCAAACCACTGCTCACCGTGGGCAAGATCAGCGTCAAAGCAGGCGAGACACAAGAGAGGTACGTCGTTTCGTTACAAGGCAGCGGGGTGTGAGGTGGAATCGATGGGGTGAAAAGAGGGACATTAAGATTTGGTTTGTGAAAAGGTAGCAGCCATGCAGAGGAAGCTCTCTCTCATTATCCCTTAATGGCCCACCCACCTGGAGACTGCAGGCAACACAAGGGGGAGACGCATCCCCTGTAGCCTAATAGGCATAACACGAAATGCTCTATCTGAAGCAGCTGTCACACATCATGTTATATTGTACAATAAACTGAGCTGTGCAGGCAAATATTATCAAAGGATTGGCAACTACTTGAAGTACACTGACCTTTTTCTAAACATTTACTGGCATAGATCACGACTAATGATTTTCAAATGCCCATAAACACAACAATTCAACAACAACAACAACAACAACAACAACAAACCACAGGGCTGCCCCGGTGTCCCCCTGCACCACAGCAGACAGCAAACCGCCTTCTACAGCATACTAGACTTTTAACGCCACCTAGTGGATTATTCCCCCTCCTGTCCCCCACACATCATTTGAAACATGCATTACATTATGTGCACATGCATCCTCACAGACTGACTGCTATACTTCTCCATGTACTCTCTGGTTTTTTTCAGGACAACCTTTTGTGCCATGACAATTGACGGACAGCATGTTCGGGTGTCGCAAGATACAGTATTTGTGCGCTGTAAAGACGACAGCCCGAAACAGCGTCGAAGAAGAAAGCACAGCTAAGGGACTGTAACAGCCTTTGTGTCTGTGTCATCAGCAGCTGCAGGAGACCAGGCTACAATGTCAGTTCTGCGTCTGTTCAACTGATCGAAGATCTCTGCTGGTAGGGCAATGAAATGTTACCTCACACTTGTGAAGTTCACACCTGGATGAAATGCTATGAACAGTGCAGTTTCAGCTAGGGAACGGTGTAGTTTTAGTGCTGAATAAATAAATAAAGTGTTCAAAGTGTAACAGGAAAAGTGGATCCCTGGAACACTGTCTGAAGCTGTGTGGTGTTCCCACACTCACACCACATTTACAGCACACAAACGCATCTTCTAGGTTTACTGTTAGATCACTTTGCTTCAAAGTTGTATTACTTGGTTATGTGATGAGATTTGAAGAAAAAAAAGTTCTAAACATTTGTATATAAGCATTTTTGGACCAGTCCTTTTTTTCTCACCGGAACTACACAGTGCAGCTTTGAGAGACAACATTTTTTAGATTTCAGTCTAGTTTATTATGTAATAAACATAATGGCTGAACTATAGGCAGCGCATGGAAAAACATGTTAATGCCAGATTACGCCTGAGAAATGATGAAGCAGTATTCTGGATAACTACAGATTTAAGCCGTTTAGGGCTCTAAATACAAACTTTAGAAGGTTTGCCAATCCAAATATTGACCATAGAGAGTGAACATGTAGTCAGAGGTTCAATGTGATGCACGTGGGCACTATGGCTTGAAAGTTAGTCACGTAACCTGTGGGCAGTTCAATTACTTTTTGACGACCTCCATAGGATGCGTAAAGCTAAGATGCCTTTTTATTGAGTGCGTTTCATGTACCGTATACAGAACATGGTGTGGTTCTCCAGAAACTGGAATGTAACAGAGCAATGTCCACTTCTAAATGCAGTTTTCGAATAAACAAAATTGAACGAGCGTGCCTCTGGACACCGCTGCCACTAAAACCCTACATTAGTCTTGCCAATAAAAATATATAGATACATCTCTGTTTATCAAACCAGAGCAATAAAGACACACTGTTCTTTTCCATTCCATTTGATGGTCTGATTTAGTTGCGGCGAGTCCAGAGAGAAAGCACCAAGCTCAGGCAGCAGGCTGTAGAGTCAGAGAGCAGCAGGCTCAAACGGTTGGTAGTAAGCCCAAAAGCAGGCGTTAACTGCAAGAGAGCCACGAGTACGCTGGAAAGGTAAGCAGTCGGCTCAGGAAAGTTGGCGAGTCAGACCAGTTGAACGCTGTGCCGCTGAACCAGGTGAGTCACCAGCAGCAGCATTGCAAAACAATGCAAAGGTAAACAAATGTACAAATGAGCTTTAAGCGTAAGAAGCACCTTGCCATATACAGTCGTGGTCAAAAGTTGACATACACTTGTATGTCATGGCGGTCCCGAGTTACCAATTATTTCTACAACTCTTATTTTTCTGTGATGGAATGTTTGGAACATATACTGTACGTCTTTGTCACAAAAAACGTTCATGCATTTTGGTTATTTTACAACAACCAGAAGCCACAAGCTGGTGGACGGCTACCAAGGTGAAAATGGCCAAGGGACATTTAACCAAATATTTGCGTCGCTGTATGTATACATTTGACCCAGCAGATTTGGTCACATTTTCAGAAGACTCATAATTCATAAAATAACCAAAATTCATGAATGTTTTTTGTGACAAAGTAGTATGTGCTCCGATCATTCCATCACAGAAAAATAAGTTGTAGAAATGGTTGGAAACTCAAGACTACCATGACATACATGTTCTTTACAAGTGTATGTCAACTTTTGACCACAATTGTAGCAGATCAACCAGAACATCATAATCAAACTGACTTTGTCTATTATGTACAAACAAGGGAAACAGACATTTTGATCCAAGTCTATTTTAATTATCGCATTTCAAGTACTTCAAAAGAAATTACATCTTTGCACAATAATTTTGCAATTTTAGTAAAATGTTCAAAGTCAGCAGAATGGGGAAATAAAGTCACAAAAAAAAGACCATTGAAGACAGCATAAAACACAGAAGACATTAAAATCAGACAGTAGTACTGAACTTATACATTTGGGATTCTCTCTGTTTACATCACTTATGCATCAGTGCACATTTTCTCAACATTGTAAAGCAAGACATGTGAAATAAATCATTTTTATATCCAAGAGGATCAACCCTAAACGCCCATTTATTGCCCAGATCATACCATACCAACCAAAAATATAAGAATGAGAGGACGATTTAGCAAAGCAGTTCACACTAAAATAAGCTTTACAATTTGCAAAAGAAAATGAAAAAGATTATTAAATAGACAAAACAAAAACAGCTTAGAACCTAAAGATTACATCTTCTCTTTTCATAAGCTTTGTTGTTGCACATGGACATGGAGAACTATTTTGTTATTCAAACAGAATAGAATTTTCCATGTACCAATTTGGGAGAAAACAATGAAGGCATTTCTTACTTATTTCTCTGTTGAGCTCTGTGATACACTGCATAGAATCTATCTGATGGATAATGAGACATTATCCTTACTTGCTATGAAAACAAAAAAGCTTAACAACAGCTATACTGGATTCAACTCTTTGCAAGGATTAGAAAAAAATGTATGTTTTGAAGAATTAGGGCTGGGCAATAATGCATGATTGTTTATCGTCTTTCAATAATCATATTGAGATGAAGTAATGATATCAAGTTACTGTGATACACAATTCTGTTGTCTAAATTAATGATAAAAAAGTAAATACTAATTAAAATCTCAAATCAGGGAATATTATTTGATGGAGTTCAATGCGATGAACATCAATTTGCTAATTTAATGTTTGACTTCACGTAAGTTGGCAGATAGCGTCACATATCGATATTGAAATAATGTCTTATGAATATCACAATATTAATTTTGTCCCATATATCTCACAGCCCTATGCCGAATCACTTGGTTTCCAATACGTTTCCTCAAACTTACATTTCAGCAGTCCAGACTAAGAAGAGTCTTTGGATAAACTGCCACCTCACTATGGGTTCTGCCTCGCTAAAGATCAGTGACAATGATACACTGCCTTCAATCACACTCTGCTCCGAGTAGGCACATCTTTTTCATGACATTACACAAAACACGGGGGAATAACAAAAGGTCTCTAGTGGGTACGAATATCCCTTGAGGAAATCCTAATCATGACGGTCAGGATTAGGAAGAGAAGGGACGGGACAGTGGTGGATGACCGACACATAGGGAAAGCTGATTGTTTGCCCAATTACTATTTCAGTTAGCACCTGCTGAACTCAGCTGGATACTCACAGCAATGAAGCCACAATGAAATTTGAATTTCTAGTTCTCATCAATTGATTCAGTTCCTCCACATATACAAATAACCTGAACTGCAATTAAAATCAATACAAGTAAAATCCACAATCACATCAAAACCAGCCTGGTTCTTCATCTGGCAAACCATGTGTGACTACAAGGCCAAAGCCAAAAGGAGATTAGAGTGGGTCTTTTTTATTTAAAAACGTTAAGGACAACAGAACAAGTAAGAATACGACCAGGACCATCAGACTGGGACATTGTGGCATATGTGGCGTCTGTCCCCAAACTGTAGCCAAGAGCCTTTGCCTTGAAGGATGTGATCCATCAACATCCTACCGCCTAGTCCGCCAACAGCCTTCTGCACTAAAGCAATGAAGATTCTCCCATTTTGTCTCCCTATTCTCATCAATCATTCACTTGGAATGAACAGACAAGCGCACCTGTAGTATAAAGTGGTTGTTTTACAAATGTGTCACAAATCAGTGCCAAAGCAATGAGTCAGGGAAAACAGCCGTGATACAATAAGGTGAACAAAAAGAAGCTATTCTCTTACCATTCATTTCAGCCTCAAAACTGCACATTTATGTAAACGTAGCTGCATAACACCTTCCACCTACAAAACCACATCACACCAGAAAATACACATATCCACATAATCCATCACTCCTCCACAACCCTCAATTATTTATCAGATCACACTATAATCTTATTCAGACACCCTCTCCTCTACATCCCATGGCAGCTATTGTGAACCACTATACAGGAAGTGGCCAGGAGGGACTTCCCCCTGGAACAGAACACACATGCAGCTATCTTGTCAGCTCCACCCCATACACTTGTTTGCTGTTGTTTTATTAATCCTGAGAAAGTGAATTAAAACAGTAAATAATCTTCATCAGACAGAAAACCAAGCTCATATGAAACACAGAAGACGGAAACAAAAACTATACTGCAACATCTGTACAATTGCACACAGAAAGAACATGTATGCTTTAGAAATAAAAGCTTCTGTTGGGTTTTGATTTAAAACAATCTAATTACATTGGCAAAAGAGTTTTCTTCCAATACAATGTCTCATTCCTGGTTTTGATTGGCAGCAAAAAACTCATGTGACTTGCAGTGTTGTTATCGTGCTGATGATGGCAGCACCTCAGAGAGGAAAAACAAGAGAAAGGATAGCATAAATGGAGGAGAGAAGAGGATTCTACCACAACACTCCTTCTCTCTCTCCTTCATTAAAAAAAAAAAGCATTCAAAATGAAAAAGATAAAGACCACATAACAGAAATCAGTGATTTTCTCCTCCTGTCCCTCCTTGAAAAAGTTATCTTATTTATGTCCTGTAAAAGCTGTGTGAACCGCTGCTGATCTCAGAGCAGAGGTGCCGGGTGAGTTTGTTAGGCCCAGGAAACTTTGGGCTTTGTCCAGTGAAATCAGTTCAGTTGCCAGTTTATCAGAATTTTGCAATAGGTGGTGGCAAAGGTAACTCTTTGGAGTGAAGTGCTCCCATTGTAGGCACGAGGAAGAACCAAGGCAAAGAGAAGACCAGTGTCTCAGCGTCTCATCTGACCCATTTGATAGTTCTCTCTGGGCTGGCGGTGGTGTTGGCGCTGGGCCTGGGATGGTGGGTTTGCGTTCTGGGCTCTTCTCCTCTTCAATGTACCTAAAGGACACAGACATGTCAGTAAGACTGGACACAGACTATGAGACTTTTGTTGCTCCACATTGATTTCTGTCGTCACACGCTCCTGTTACACCATCGGCAAGTTGCACACAGCAGATGATGACACAAGGACAGGGATCACATGCAGCCTTACTCGTTTAGCAAGACAGTCAAAAACCAACAAAGGTGAGCTGGATGGCCAATAATCCTGATTGAGCTAGAATTACTGATCACACATTTCAAGAGCTCTAACGCAAAGGACGTCAGCTTACTTAGATTGGGAGTTCTCAGTGTTTAAAAGCATTTAAAAGCTGCCTCACGATTTGTTACTGCAACGTCACAAATGGTTTCGGTTAGCTTTGCAAATACATGATGTGGCAAACGGCACGAGTTTTACTTTATTTGCTCAAAGGCAAAAATCTATACTTAAACAGAATTCATGTTGATACTAGGATCTCACTGCAATCTCCGTCTGTGAACATGGACCAGCTCTCTGCTAAAGCAACAAACTAGAAAACCAGGGCAGCAACATTGACGATGAATTGGAGAGTTTGCGGACTCAGGTGACTGCGACCACGCAGCTGGTCTTCCACTTCACTATCAATGGAACAGCTCCAAGTTTAGTCTGTGCAGGACATTGTGAATCATGGCTTGCCTCTGTTGTTTCTAACTTAGGGAGAGGCTTGCTGATCTTCACAAATCAAAACTGGACTGTTGAAGACCATACGTATAACACACACACACATACACACACATATATATACATATGTACTGTATACACACGTAAAAAACACAATTCACATATGCTATTCTTAATATCTTCAACAATCAAATACATAAATAGACAAAGAGAGATACAGAGCAAGAGATACAGAGAGATAGAGATAGAGAGAGATGGAGAGAGAGATGCACACATATGATGATTTACCTGGCAGTGGCTTTGGTGGGGGCAGCTTGGGGTTGCTGCTGGGGGTGTGGACGCTGCAGATCTTGATGAAGCCAGCCATTAGCATAATGAGAGCAATGCCCATCAACAGCACTGCCCACCAGTGAGCCTGTATAACACACAGGTATATTAGAGGGCATCAAAATAAAGGTCCTGTAACCATTTCAAAAACACTTATTGCAGAAATGCATAGGATTGTACAGGATATACAGGTATATGTGTCATTGTGTTGACCGATCTTTAGTGTTGGCTCCACTGGACAGAACTGCAAATGCAATTTTTGTATTGGGACCCTCACCACTATCCACTCTGCAATATTCTCGTAGAGTTCTGCATTGAAGATGGCCTTCTTTAGCCTAGCCAGAGGCCCGTCAGCGTCCACCAGACGACACTTCATGAACACATCACAGTAGCCCTTAAAGTCATTGCAGGGTGAACCGGGCTGCAATGTAGTGATCTTCTTGTTGAAGAAATGGGCCCATTTCTCTGAGCCTGTGCTGCTGCAGGTGTTGGGTTTCACTGTAGGCAGAAGGAGAGCGAGTGATCTCTTTGATATTTCTTTTAGACTGGAGCTTTGAGCTCAAGTAGATCAAATAAAATACTTGACTACAGATATTGAAGGAGCACACCAAATATTTCTGAAAAATATGACAGTCATGGATGTGGACACATCAAGAAACAACCTCAGCAATTAAGTTCAGCACAGTATCATTATTATATACAGTTACATATTATGTTTCAAGTGTGTGTTGCTGCTTTAACAATTGAATTTCCTTCTGGGATAACTCAAACATGTTTGTGTGTTTTGATTCAGCGATAGCGTTGTAGCCTGCCACTCACTTTTCTCCATGCAGCAGACATGGCACAGCTCAGCTGCCTCATCCTTGGCATCCTGGCTGACACAGGTGCACACCTCCTGACCATACTTCTCACAGATAGAACCAGAGCAGCCCTGGGCAAAGTCAGATATGTCAAGTCATGAGACATCTACGGCTGTACAAATCATTTTACGTTAAATACAAACACACACGCACTCACTTTTGCAATCCAATCATCCAATAATGAAACTGATAAAAACATACCCCATTGAGGCAGACTTGTGTATCTCCATGGCAGGCAGTGAAGTTAGCCTTGGGTTCCGAGGAAGGACATAGGGGAGAGGCCCCGTTACACATGCCCTCATGGGCACACTCTGACTCCATCCTGCATTTCTCATTGGTGCCCTTATGGCTGCACTCTGGTGTGCAACACGGCCCTTGACTGGGACTGTGGAGAAGGATATGCAATAAGTCAACCAAAATGTTATACAAAAAATACATAAAAGTTTTGTGCTCAATAACTTTTACATTGTAAAAATACTACAAAATGTGTGTGCTGATTAACTGCCTCACTGCATGCTAATGATGTCTGACCTGCAGATTTTGCCAGGCTTGAGTTTGCACTTTTTTCCGTCAGCCTCATTGGCGTCATAGCAGCATGAGTCTTTACACTGATCGTTGTAGCCACAGTCACACTGTTCCCCTGCCTCCACTAGCCCATTACCGCAGATAGGCTGGCCAGACTCTGCACAGACAGACACAATTCAATGAGGACAGCATTTCACTCTCACTCTCACACTCACACTCACCACACACACACACACACACACACACGTTCATAAGAGAGCATTTACCAACAAAACAGCTTGCCCTCTTCTTCTCCAGCACCTGGCTGATATTGCGAATGCTGCAGATGGAGAACTTGTTATTGTTGAGCTTGTCCCCTGATGTGGCTCTGGCGTACATGATGTAGTTACCCTTCTCCTTTTTGTCCTGCATCTTAGACTCTCCTGGGGTGCATTCTGTCCCAGAGTCATGCTGTAAAAAAGTAGGTGAGTTAAGTAGGGCTGGGTATCGCCACTGATTACCAGAATCTATTAGATTCAGATTCACAAGATCTCAATTTGATTCGATATCTGATTTGATTAGATTAAATATGGATTTGGTTAGGGATATTTCAGTTACAATACCAATTTATGTTTACATTAAGAATTGACCTCAAATCAGTCACAATAATGTACTTTGTATTTAACATGACCAACACACTACAGCAGTGCATCAGAAGAGAACCGACATGAAGAGACAAACAACCAAGGTGCGAGATACAGGGGTCCCAGATCCCTTGAGTGACACTTGAGACCGCCTGAAATTATCGAAATAAAAGTTTTGGGGTTTCAATTTTTTTTAAATAACAATAATGAAAAGTATACTCACCCGTTATTCATTTGCTAATATGTTTATGATAATATATTATCGTATATTTAGGAAAATAATATGTTTATATTCCATCAGTTTTTACTCACAACAGCCAGCTGCTTTCGATTGTCTCATCGCTGTGACTGAATTTTTGTGAACACGAGGAGCTAGGAGGTGGGGAAATAGGGTTAATGTCAAAA
>OMOT01043125.1:0-13270 GCA_900312575.1 Acanthochaenus luetkenii | reverse complement strand
AAGCTCCTGGAGATGCAGGTAGACCGCAACCTCGTGGCCTGGATCACAGACTACCTCACCGGCAGACCGCAGCACGTCCGCCTACAGGGCTGCCTGTCAGACGTGGTGATGAGCAACACCGGCGCACCCCAAGGAACCGTACTGTCACCATTTCTATTCACCCTCTACACCTCGGACTTCCGCTTCAACACCGAAACGTGCCACCTACAGAAGTTCTCGGACGACTCCTCCATTGTCAGCTGCATCACGGAGGACAATGAGGAGGAATACAGAGACCTGATAGAGAACTTTGTAGGATGGTGCGACAACAACCACCTCCAGCTCAACACTGGGAAGACCAAGGAGCTGGTGGTGGACTTTCAAAGGAGCAGGAAGCCCCCAACCCCTGTCACCATCCGGGGGGTGGAGGTAGAGATGGTGCACTCATACAGGTTCCTAGGAGTGCAGATCAATAATAACACACAATAACTACAGGAAAGGACAGAGCAGACTGTTCTTCCTGAGGAGGCTCAGGTCCTTCAATGTGTAACAGTGTGCTGCAGATGTGCCCATTATTATTATTATTATTACCTGTGTTTTTTTTTATTGCCTTCTCCATTTCTGGCATTGTTCTGCCATTTGCTGCTGAATTTCCCCTAGGGGATCAATAAAGTGCAATCTAATCTAATTCCACAGGGAGATCAAAATGCAGCATTAGCTAATGAACAGCCTCCCTGGAGCTGGTAGAGATGCTTACCAACACAGGGCTTGAACCTGGGCTCTGTGGTTGAAGGGTGGGCTCCCTACTCACTACACCACCAACAGCCCTTCAGAGATCCTAGTGGGAACCAGTATGAACCCAATTTGTATGACTCGACCTCAGTCACACTGCTTGTTTGGGTAGCCCCCTTTGCACTATCTTTATTCTTTTATTAAACGGTACACAGTGAAGAGTCTTAATGACATCCTAAAAGGTGTTATTCCAAAGCAAGCCCCACGTACCGCGTGCAGAAACGTGCCTTTCTTGTTTGAATCACAACACGATGGTTCATTCCACTTGGGACAGTTAAGCAAATGAGTTGCCTCCATGTTATCCTGCTGACACTGTGCGACGGTATTCTGCCAATTACAAAACAAAATTTGACATGTTTTGCAGCTGTGTGTGCAGCCTTATGAATCATGCGCATGATTCATATGAGATGGTTGTTTGTGTTGCCATGCAGATTTTTCCATGTATGTCCGTTGGTGTGCAAATCTACTTGTTTGTTTGTGCAGGTGTCTGTGTGTCTGTGTGAAAGCCTGTTATTTGTCTGGCAGCCGGCTGCAGTGTCAGATGCTCTATTGGTGGGGCAGCTGAGCATCCCCACCCTCCAATGGGCCGGCAGGCTGTTGCTATTACAGTTCATTGCTTTGGGAAGAGCTTCTGTCCTGCGAATCCAGTTCAATAAGACATAAATTAGACTTCGATCTAAAAGCCTTGGTGGGGGAATGATTGGCAAACTCACAGCCAGAGATTAGTGATGGATGCTAGTTTGACCATTGCCTCACAAAACAACAAAACGCCAGGACAAACTTCGGTTTGACAACCACGCTCACTTGTACGAGTGATTCTTTGATGTCTTTGACTCCATTGTGGCTGCCATTAAGCATCCTGTTTGTCACGCGGGCCAGCTGGGCGTGCTGTTTCAGGACGCTGATGGCTTGATTGGCTTTGAAACGCTAGATCAAATTTACATATATGAACATCTCATAGGACATGCAGCAGGAGGTCCATGTTGCCACAGCACTCTTTAACAAAACCCTCGGGCAACTGAGTGAGACTGTTAGAGCATTCGATCACATCATAGCAATCAGTAAAGCTGAATGAATATGGGGGCATGATGATGGAAATCGGAGAGGGAGAAATAACAATTACCATCAAAGCAGCCAAGGGATCCAAAACAGACAGAGGATACATATAGAAAGCTGTTTTAATGTTTCATAATAATAAAAAAAGATATAAAAACAAATTGAAATGATATAAAAATTCGGAAACTTTGATATCACATTTTGGAATTTTGATCAATTTTCAAAACTCTTAACTTAAAAAAAATGTATTCAATGTCATAGGATACACAACAGGCAGACACAGAAATTGACTGTAAATGAAATAGAACAATATTGCATTAGTTCTGCACTCTGCAGTACATTTATCAAATTCGAATAATCATTCCTTGATATATTCTCTTAATTTATTTGACATTTTGTTCAGTTATTTTGTTTGTGCTCCTTCACGTACAGAGTAGGCTGTCTCCACTGTCACCTCCAGCAGGATGGACTTAGGCAGCTGTACCTCTGAAAGGGGTATGGGGCTCTCTAAATGATGCTAAAAGTCCCATCCAGATACGACTGTAAGAGGCAAACTCAATTCTACATGAACACTAACTATACATTACAGTAGTTCCACACCCATACTCACAGGGTTCACCATGACCGACCCTCACAAAGTCTGTCTTCTCATTGATACTCAAACACTGCAGGACAACACGTGCCGTTCTGGTTTGAGGAACACGGTGAACTCATTGCAAGCACTAATGGTCTGATTAAGAAAACAGCACCGGTAGCTCCTGATTAGTCATCGTTACTTCAGTGTTGTTTTTATGTGAAAGCCTCTCCAGAAGAGCTTGGAAATTAGATGTAATAGCACAGCTGCACCGAGTGGCATAGGAACTAATGTGCATGACATGCACTGGCCTAGGCCTAAGTGCTGTGCAAACTAATTGGCCTCAGGAGTGAGGCTTGATTGGATAATTGACAGAGGTTGTTCTTTGCAGCAGATCAACAACCGCTTGGCCAAAGACTGCAGCCATCATTTCCTCCTCGTTTACTCGCCTTTGCAAGACTTTCAATCATAGGGATTCCAATTACGTAAAGGAAAGAATACTTGGGAACTGAATAACAACTTTGATCAATATTATCTGAACGATAAGTATGCAATGGTCTTTAGAGTAATAAGTCACAATAGGCAACATCTTACATATGACACGTTTACAAGCCATCTGCAGGTGGAGTCCACATCTTGATCCCTGTGTTCTCATACTGCTTTTTGGTGACAGTTCAGTGCTACTGAACTCTACTGTAACATTTTTCTGGTTTGATCAGCCATTAATGTCAATCAAGCTCCCTGCCTCACTGTTGTTTGTGCTAACCCGTGACCCTGCCATGGTATGTGGCAATATCATGTAAGTGCACACTAATGAGGAGAAATAAGTTACTTCCATCATGTGTATGGCAGCTATATTTTCATTTGTAGTGTTTTGGCTGCAGCACTGACACATCGTTACACTACAATGTAATGCAATAGATTTTAGATACTTTGTCATTATACCTTAGTACAACGAAATGTGGTTGACCGCTCTCTTTCCACAAGGAAACAGACAAACATGAGAATGAAAATGAAAACTAAAAAAAGAGAAATAGCAGACCTTAAAAACAACAATAAATAACACGCTAAAAGTGTTAGTTTGTGAATAAATATAGCAGTCTATAAAATATGCATCAGTCTGGATAACGAGTATGCACAAATGGGCGAAAAAGGCTCAACTTTTAGCAGCTGTAGCATGCTGAACTGTCAGAGATCGTGTGGCAGCGAACAGGAAGCAGCGTCCCTGTTTCCATGGCAGCTGTGTTACCTCTCGCGAGAAGTAAATAAGCAGTCCTGAGAAGAAGCGAGACATTTTTTTGTTTATTGTGTGCTAGTTTAAAATGAATACTGTCTTCATTTGGTCGGCGAGCGGCATCTACGAAGAGCGGATATTGCTATGCTGATTTCAGTAACAAAGAAGGAATGGCTGCCTCAATAGCACACTTTGTTTACGTTGGAGAAATGTAACTTCCGCATCCGTAACTTTCGCGGGTGCGCGCGGAAAACGTCAAGTCGTTGCGTTAATGGACGCCGAAGACTAACGTCCGACGGCATGTTGCGCAACCTTTTTGACACGTCGGGACGTTGAGTGAACGTAACTTTATTCATCCGGTAGTTTTACGATTTTGCACAACGGTTTCTTGCGTGTTCTCGCGATAGAGCAACAAGCCCTCGCCAACGCCGCGACTTCCAGGAGGCGAGCATGTCACTGCTGACCGCGGTGGAGGAAGCGATCGCGTCATGCAAAGCCGAACAGGCCAATCTGAACGCGAACATCAGCCTCTACAGGGAGATCCTGCAGACACTGTGAGTGAAGTCTTCACCGGCCTTTAGGGCGCTTCAACTCCATTTAACAAGTTACAAGTCAAACACAACTGCAGGCGAAGGACCTATACATGTTGCCACTGTGTACCGTAACTTATTTCCCTTTTTAAACTTGATTTGATGTCTACCAGACCCGGGTCACATATATTTAGCAAATTATTATTATGGTTAATAATGGTTTCCGGATTGTTGCGTTTTGCCATTTAATACAATGGGTGTTGGGAGGTTTAAGCAATTAAGAAAAAGTACATGTCATTTTAGTTAGTTTTTATAGTGACGGCTTAAGTTGACGCCATTTGAATCTGTGCTCTGAAACAACTTTACTTAAAACAAAAGTCAACAACTAATTTACAAATGCTGTTTGATACACATCAGTTAAGTTTGCACTCCTGCCTTGCTGATATGACTGTGCATTACACATGCAGATCCTGGTTTAAACGTACAAACCTTAGTTGCATTGCAATTACAATGAATGCGTTACCGAAACAAATCCCGCAGTGCAGAAACATCCCGTTGTGAACGAATCTTTGCTGTTTTTGAGTGTTGGGTTTTTTCCCCCAAGCACATGCAAGCGGAACTTGTAAGTGGAAAATAACGCAATAGTCTAATATCACCTCTAATATTAACTTTGATCTACTATTAAAATCACACGACAACGCGCACATCTACTGTAAAACATACAGTCAGAGGCAGGGCAAAGAATCTGGACTCCTTTATTTTGCCATTATTTTGCCATAACTAAAAGGTGATTGTAATGATTGAATCCCACAGATCAATTGAAACTCACAACAAGCCTGCAAAAACGTAGAGGGGGGGAAAGGAAGTAGAAGCATGGCAAAGACACTGAAGCCTGGGCATATGTGCACGGACAACAGATACACGGGCCAGAGATTGTGTTGAATAAATGGTTGTGAGACTGGATACAGAGACAATGCAGAGCTGTGTAGGACAAGGCTCTTGTGTCTAATCTGTGACTTTATCAGTAAGTGGTTACAGAAACATGAGCCTGTTCAGCGTTTCAGTTAAGTGTCCTGTTGCGAAAGTGAAACCTAAGAGTGGGTTGGAACTAGTTCACTAGCTGTTGCTCTCCGTTGACACAACAGGCGCTGTGGCTTAGTTGGTTAAAGCGCCTGTCTAGTAAACAGGAGATCCTGGGTTCGAATCCCAGCAGAGCCTTTTTATTTCTCTTTTTTTTTTTCGATACTCGGAAGTTCCACGAACTGTATTACCGGTACATTGACTACTAATCAAGGGTGGAAAAGTGACAAATGCAATGCTCAGTTTTGTACATGTAACAGGAAAATGTCATGGAAGTCATTTCTCAGTTGTGGTGTATGGAACGTTGCCTCCCTAAATAATTGGACTGTAATGAACAGAAAAGTGTTACAGAAATGCGAGGTGCACATTAACACTGAAATGTACGTTTGTGACTTCTGGAAATTGGATTTGAGCAGTGTAACCCATAGGTGCACTGTGTAGTGTAAATAATGTGCTTTGCTGTCATAAGTGTACTTAGTTTTGCTGTCTTATTGGTTAGTTAGTGTGCAGGTTTATTACCAATAGTCACATGCAGTCTTTTCCCCCAGAACACCAAAGACCAAGAATGTCTCCAAAGTCTCAGAATTTGCGGATGCTGCTGCCACAGGTAAAGATACGATTTTGTCTATTTCAGCATTATTGTCTAATGCAGCCAAGTAGAGACAATCATGGGTAATGTTTAACTAACTTGCAACCACATGTCTGCATGCTACTATGTTCAGACCCAGATAGTCCGCCAGGGGAGAAGGAGGAAATGGAATTACTGGAGCGAGCGCTGGAGAAAGCCCTTTGGATCCGCGCTGGAACAGAACCTTCTAAAAAACTAAAAGACAGAAACGGACAATCTGGACCCGACAAGGAACCAGGTGGTGCAGTTGTCAGACCCAAGGAGGTTACTCAGGCCTCTGCAGCCCCTAAAGGCAAGCAGATCAGATCAACCTCCAAATCCACCAGTCTGGACAGAAAGGAGCCCACGAAGCCCAGGGGGTCGGTAGCCTCCGTGCTGGGTTCAAGAGGTACAGCTGGTCACCGTCCTAGACAGTACAAAGCCGGAGTGAATAGCAACTCGACCCAGAAACGTCCCGTCTCATCGGCCGACGTGGTGCCTCTCCAGGCGGCTAGGAAAGTGCAGCAGGCTGTCTCAAGTTCTAGCTCTCCTGGCCAGAGTCAGTTACACGCCTCGATCGCCCACTCTAAGTACGAGGCCATTCGAAGCGGCCTGCTGAGTGGCGGGGACCTGGGCAAAGCTGCAGCCACCTCCACGCCTCCTTCTGAGAACCCAGTGTCCGTTTCACACACGGAGGGGACCGCAACTCGGAGTTCAACTCGACAGGATGGGTATGACCGCTCCGCGAAGATAAGCATGCCGTGTCAATCAAAGTCGAAAGGGGTGACTAGCTATTTCCCCTGCTATTGTAATAATTCCGTTTCCCGTTGCCCCATGGCAGGATGCCTTCTGAGCAGATAGCAAGATGGAAGTCTCTGAGGAGCAAGCAAAACAGGTGGCCAACCCCAGATGATATTGTGTTGGATTAGCCTGTTTGATAGACTGCACCTCTTCCCCCAGGTCCGTTATGGCGTTAATGTTCTTCTCCACGGTGTCTTCAGGTTGTGGGACAAAGCAATGGCGGCGCAAAGGAAGCCTGTGCCAGAGAGGAGTCGTTTCATGGAGAGAACGAGAGCTATGGTATGCTTCATTTTGCCAATTAATCTAAACTAATTTCCGTCGCCCAGCTAGGAGAAGCTAGTACAGAACATTGCAGGACGTTTTTTCACGACAGATCTACAAATTCACAGTGGGGATTTGATGCATATCCTTTCAGCCCTTTAAGTTGGTCTGGATAGCCAGTGTGTCCTCCTTGACCCTGTCCCCCTTGCCACTTTAGTTCCCCAAGGATTGGCCTTGCGGCAGCCCAGATCAGACCAGGGCTCTGGTGGACAAGCTGACCCACCAGGGGCAAGACCTGACCCAGTACTACCAGACCAAGCAGCTTCTGGCCAGACAGGCCTCGGCAGCAGGCACAGAGCCAGGTACTAGCCCGAACAGAGTCGCGCACGCTCACAAAATGGAAAGATAAAATGGGCAGATGACACAAGTGTGTGTGTGTGGGTTGAGAAAAAGAGAATTTGGGAAGACAGTTTATGAGGCAGTGACTGTCCCTTTTTGCGATCATAACAATTACAGTGACCGCAAACAATGAGCGTAATTAACATCGTGCAATTAAACTAAGCAACGGCGCTCTCTCTCTTGTTTAATGATGCTGCCAATATGTTTGTAGTCATCACCGGAGACTGTTATTCTTTGTCAAAGTGGCGAAAACTTTACCTGATGTATGTTTGTGCAGGCGGCAGGGAAAACACGGGCGAATCTCATCTGACGCTTGAAAGCCTGGCGACAATGGCGGCAGAGCTCCAACGCGTTGCAGACCAAGTGAAACGAGGTAGGATATTTTGGTTCCCGGCGAAACAAACCCAACCTACCTTGTGTGGTAATAAAGAGGACATGGGTGGTGAACTTGTGACCCTGTGGTCGGATCTATCCACCCGGCTGTGTTTGAATGATCATATCTGGGTGTCAGCTTATCACTCGCTCACTACCTACAGTAACACGGTATCATTTCCATTGCCTCCAACGAAACAATTACAATCCAGCCGAATGCCCAGGGATGTTCTGTTCTCACCGCTCAAGTCACCTTCAGGGAGGGAGTTTTGATTATATTTACCAGTTATAGTCCCAGTGCCTTGTAAGTACGTGGCTCAAAGCCAGCGTGTGAGAGAAGAAGAGTTCTTACTCCCTGGGCAGTCCACGCACTTCCATCTGGTGCTGCAAAGTAACCTAAGCCAGGGATGGTTATGTCTTTTATTGCTTTTGAATAGCATTTGAAGAATGTACCTCGGAGAAATCTGCTGTTTGTGAGTAAACCTCGGGGCGTGCTAACGAGCTAATTCAGCCTCTCCGTCTCGAGGTATGGAAAATGAAAACGGAGCCGCGGTGGAACCTCGGTGCCAGATCAGTTCTTTCCTTGGCCTCTACAGATCCCCCTCCCTGTGACGCTGGGTTTTTTAACGTTGTCTGTCCCGACGTGGCTAGGCGAGGGCCTATCTATTTAAAGCTGAGGCAGCACAGCAGAAAAAAAAAACATTTTAGGGTACGGTTGCTCACGCCCACGCTCTAAAAATAACCTTTTTATTTTCCGTCAGAGTGGGAAGCATGGGATCGATGGAGGCCGGAGGGAGGATGTCTTTGCCCCGTCGGGGAAAAGGGGGAGTGGGGAGATGGGACGATCGCACCTCTGCCCCCCACTGTGACTTACACGGCAGAGGCAGAGCTCCGAGAGCTGGAGAGGCTGAGGATGAGGGTGGCACTGTTACAACAGGAGATGTACCTACAGCAGGTGAGGGTCGTGCTCTTCAAACGCCTGGAGAAAGTACAACACAAGTGCGTCAGACATTTCTGCAAAGACCCGACTGCGCTAGTTAATTAGGCAATCTGAGTTTCTAATGAGCTGACGGTCTTGTCCCCCCTCCTCTCTGTTGGCAGGCTCTGTCAGACACCCTGTCCCCTCAGCTCTCATCGATGGTACGTGGCCCTGGGTGTCCCAACCCCACGGTGCTAAGAGACCTGTACTCCCTGCTGGGAGAAGGAGGGGAGCAGTTCCCCGTCATCGTCCTGGACACTGAGCCGGACTGACTGCAGAGCATATTATATTGGTCCCTGAACCTAAAGGTCTAGGCTCACTGGGGAGGACCCATGTGTTTTTTTTAGTGTACTGTGGTTGTTGATCAGTATTTATTCAGTTACTCTGTGCTGTGTAATAATTTGTAGTCTTCTTGACTGGAAAACAGAGAGAGAGAGAGAGAGTGTTTTGTTATCTGTCTTTAATACTGTTTCGGACTATGAAGTGCTCTTGTGTACATATTCACGTTATTTTATACAATTGCATGTCAGCAAATTACCAAATAGATTTTACAATCTTTGCATGTTTCTGTCATTTTGGTCTTTTCTTTGATTAAATCCTCTTCAAACAACTCTTATTAAATGCTAGTGTTTTATTTTTCTGTGATGATATTACGATTTTATTCTTATCTATTTAATTATTATTCTATTAAAGAATTACTTTAATACCTAGATTATACATAATGGGGAAAACCTGGAGTCACTGACGGACCTCTTGCAACACTGACCTTGCCAGCAGGTGGCACTCATCTCACAGCAGCAGCTGACCTGTTGATCACCTGACTGGTTACTATTGATGTCAAAAAAGTAATATTGATGAGTAAAATGTGAGTTGGATTCAATCACTGTGTGTGTGGACAGGATACCTAGAACTACACAGGAAACAACACTAGGACCGTGTGTAGTATTACTCCGGAGTCGTGGTTAGTCATCTGTGAGCTGTTCAGCACTTAGCCTGCTGGTCTGTGGGTTCTTGATGTGAAGGAACAATGGAGTTTTTCACCCGGCGCTTATTTTGCGCTGAGCAGGGATGCTATGAAAAGTGTGAGTAATCACTAGTGCATGCCTCACTTGCCCAATCAACACTAAATTGCCCATAGCCCATGATGGACTGGCGACATGTCCAGGGTGTCTTCCTGCCTTCTGCCCTGTGTATGCTTGGATGGGCTCCTGTCCCCCGTGACCCTGAATAGGAATAAGCAGGAAGAGAGAATGCATGAAAAAATTAATCGCCCCATGATCTTTGTAACATGGATGAATACTTACCACATGCAAGAAGTTATAAAATCAAAATATTAATGTATCGTTGAGATTAAACCAATTCAACCCCTTTCACATATAGGATGTGTTTAAATTTCATGCAGACCGTTTTGTGTCTGGCATAGATTAGATAACATATATGGGGGCGACATACTGTGTCTCTATTTGTGGCTCTGCCCAACACAAATGTGATGTGAGGGAGTATGTGAGAAGTCGGGGGTCTCAGAAAGGCCCGAAAGGCCCACAGATGATGTGTGGATGGCATGGGCTGCACCAGGCTGGGCAACAGGTGGCGCTGGGTTCACACAGCAGGCCGTGGGTGTTTGCGCCCTGCTGCACCAACGCTCATGTACACACACACACAGTCGTACACACAAAGACGATGCATTCCGGGTCCAGTTTCTCTGCAGGCCGTCAGCTGGAAATGACAGGTTTCCCTGGGGAGAGAGGGAACGAAAGAGCGTTGCAAGCCTTGCCACTTATCCAGATTGTATGTTCCCTGTGTGTGAGGCACAGCTTTAGGAGCATTATGACTCGAGAAACTATTCCTGGCTTGAATGAGAAGTGCACCGAAGCACATTCTCAAGACCTCCTGTGTCCCAGAGCCAAATATCTTTCCGTACTATTATGGATCCCAGCCACATCATCTGTACAGGATCTTAGCCGTGTGCTGCTCCTGGTCAGCCCATGTTTGTCTTAGGGCCGAGCGTGTGAAGGGAGTAGAGGAGGAGGCAGGAAAGCATCGCCGAGATCACGTCAACCCAACACAGAGGTCCCAGTGGGAGTGGCGCCTACGCAACTCAGCCTTCCTTTGACCCGGTTTGCATCAGCTGCTGCTGCCTGGCCCTGGCTGTCACCAACAAGCTCACCCACTCCCACCAGCATGGTCTGGCCCGGCCCGGCGCAGGTTACGCCAGTCTCACGCCTTTGTCCCATTTTTGTTACATAATAATGGCAGATTGAAGACCATTTTCTCTCCCATGTCAGCACTACGTGCCACATATCACACACAGTCCCACAGAGAGGGACAGAATCTAATAGCCTTCACAACAGCCTACGCATTCCTTCCCACTTGTTCCCTTTTGGCCCTTTGTTTTCTTGCTCATTTTCTCCCCTTTCACCCGTAGTCCACTACGAGAGTAGAAAGTACAAATCCACAGAAACCGAGCAGCGCTGCCAGGAATCCACTTGTCTCCCTCACATCTCCTCATTGAACATCTTTTCTCCTGCACTCGGTGTCCTTCCACTATTTGCCTGCCACCCCCCTCATTCTCTCTCTCTCACACACACACACACACACACACATCCCACCTCTCCTCCTCCTCCTCTGTTGCCATTGAGCTACAGCAGAGACCGTTGAGTCAGTGTGATCATCAATTAGCCTGCATTAGTGTTTGTTATTTGATTTACCCTCCCCAATTTGGCCGGTGTTGGCCAGCTTCCTCCGTCAAGCAGTGTGTTTCTGTCAAGGAGAAGAAGGGGGACACACAGCACCTTAACGGTGCAGTTTTCCCGTGTGGCTGGAGGCATATCTAGGAATGAAAAATATTAGATATAATAATCTGTGCCTTGTGTAAAGAAAGTATCCTTTGATGTAAGGATGACAAGAACATAGTTATTTGGATTTCAGAGACGGGTTTGCCAAATAATTATAATACGTTATTGACTGTTGTGCTGTCCCTCTCCATGAAACCTCCCGTTGGTCCAAGCCCAAGATGTCTTGGACTATATGATTCATGTCTGTAAAAAGCTTTTAGATATGACTTTTTTTTTTTAGATGCATGAAAAGGTCAACTTCATTTGAGTGACACAGCTTTCCTGTATCATCACATCACACGTATACGTCCTTTTATGTGGTTTAATGTACCCATTTATTAGCCCTGTATTGGTAGTTGAAGGCTCAAACATGTCATTAAGCGTCAAATTGCCATAATTCACATTTAGTTCACGGTTTATTTTCAAAATGCCAGGAAAGAGAATTTAAGCTGAAATGTTTCCATAGTAGAACTTTATTATTATCTGAGGATAAAAACGCAGACAATCTGCTGTTTACACACATATCCTCCCCTAACTGGGTCTATGAGATGTGGAGGAGTTAGATTTGCAAGCTTAGAAAGGGAAAGCTGTCTTGATTGATCTTGTTTATATGGAGGAAAAAGGCTCCAGAGCAAAGCATACTGGGGATTAACTACTACTAGCTCTCCTTCCATGCAGCAAGGACCGGCACCAACCGTGTGTGTGGGTGGGGAACAAGTGGGTGCTGCCATTTGTGTTTTAACGTGTGCGTTTCTGTCAAATGTGTGCATACTCATGAATGTATTCACACAATCATTACAGAGGTAGGCTTGTATGTTTTTCCTCACAAGTTTGTCGTGAGTGTGTCTGCGAGCACATAAAAGTGTGTGTGTGTGTGTGGATGTATGTAGGCGGTTCTGGTCTGTGTGTGGGTGCGTGTAAAAAAGATGCGGTGGGGTGCAATTGGAGTGTCACTATTGTATATTTGCCATGTGGATGTGACACATCTGTGTCGATGCGGCGAAGGGTCAGATGCGCCCTCCCCCCCATCAAGTGGATGGAAAAAGTAGCGTTCAGTCCCGGGGTTAGGGATTCCCCTCTCGCCTCTGATTTATTTTAAAGCATCATACACAACTGTGATGTTGTTCTGGTAATACCAGTCAGCAATAGGCTTTTATATTCCTTTATATTCCCCACGCGATGCTTTTGTACGGCAGGAAAACAAAACAAAAAACAGAAGAAAAAAAAGACCTAGGAATGATGGGGAGAGGGAGAAAAGAAGGAGCGGTTAACTCCTCTCCCCTCCCCCCTTCCTGTTCTTCTTCAACCCCCTGTTCGCCCTGCTTCACTGTTTGACGTCACAAACCAGTGAGAACCAATCCGAGGGCTTCGGCTGGCCCTTTTTTTCTTCCCTAGCTCCTCCCCTGCCTTTGGCCCCTTATATATCCCCCCCTCGCTACCTTCAGCAGAGTGTACAATGTGCTGCCAGAGAGCCAGCAGGCAGAGTACAGAGAGACGGCCAGAGAGGAAGGGAGAGAAGGGGAAAGTGTGAGTGGATTTCTGCGCTGACTTAAAAGCCTTCGTCCGACACGCTCCAGCCATTCCTCCTCCGGTCTCTCCTCCGGTCTCACATAGACCTCCTTCTCCTTTCTCTCTCTTTCTCTCTCGTTCTGCCTTTCTCTGCCTCTCTTCCTCTGTCTCTCCAGGCCAGAGCTGACTGCGGAGGAGACCCACGGGGCTAACACCGCAGCCCACAGCACCAGGATGGGCTGTACCACGGGCGACCTGGCCTG